>ML800227.1:324333-348140 GCA_009831015.1 Picea engelmannii | reverse complement strand
CCAAATTGAAATGATGATAGTATGCAATTACATGATGATAATGCATAGAAATGTATGAGTTTGTGTTACAGACTAATCTACAGGTTATGGGCTATGAAATAGCCAAGGGATAATGATGATGAAAGTGGATATCAGGACCACTATCCGAGAAACATTATGGTGATGACACTGCCCAAAACCGAATAAACGATGACAAAACCTCCAGCAACACGGTACCACTGTATATTCCATTATAGGGTGTGGACCCTAGTCCTGTTAGGAGGGTTGGAGGAATTTCCCACCATGTATCCTCCATTGTAGGGTGTGGACCCTAGTTATGATTAGAAGGGGTGGAGGCATTTCCCACTGTGTATCCTCCGAAACCTCAAGTCATGGGAGAACAGTGCTAGTTCACGCTCCCCGAGACATGTGATGATGATTGTCAGTTGCCTGCTAGGGAAGCTTGGTCGATATAGCGACACTTCCACTTACGGGTTCTATTTGGAGTTAGGTCAATATAGTTGACGCTCCAAGATAGTCTAGAAGAGGAAGGATAGGAATGGAGATGGAAGTAGGTTAGGGAGGAAGGATGAGTAGTAATAGTTGAGACAATATGGAGATCTGTCTTGTGGTGGAATTTAATGTCTTTCCTTCAAAAAAAAAAAAAAGAGAGAGAGAGAAATGTGTTTATGAATATTCAGTATTACGTAACTAAACCACAGTTGTTTAAAATAAATTATTGAACCAGATAATTGTAATTAAATGATTTCTCACACAATTGATTGATTGTTGTCTTTTATAAAAGACTAGTCTTGCTGACTGGATTGAATGCATAGATAAATTACTAAAGGATGACAGTTTTGATTATTAGTACATGCACGAGATTTGCATGTACTAGCTACACATGCATTTCTTGTACATATACACTAGTATGTATGAGATTTCTTGACTTACTTACTGATAATGTCAGTTACTTGTTATGAATGTGTGAACCATGCTCTTTTCCGTTGTACCATAAGATACCTTAACTTCGGGATGAAGTTTCCTGAAGGGTGGGTGTATGTAATGACCTTGGTTGGATAAATGTTTAAGAAATTATAAAGTAAAACTAATTAAGGGATTAATTGTGTTAACAAGGTATTAATTAAACAAAGATGATTTAATGATATTAATTAAGTGAGTTATTAATTAATTAAAGGATATAATTGTGAATAATTAATTAATAATTTAACTACAAACTACATTTAATAACATGCGTAATGGATTTAATAGATTAATGGTATATGATATAAAATGGTTGCGTATACAACAAGGGATAACCTATGAATCCCGAGAAGATAAAAGCATTAACGGGAAAGGATAAGAGTAATAAATGGGTTAGGTAGGAGTAAATGGGGGGGGGAGTCAGTGAAGGAGGGATAAGGAAGGGAAGGAGTTGGAGGGGAGGTTATGCTACGGGAGGTTTGAGGGATGAATTTTGGGGAGCTCTAGATTTGCAGAGAGAGAGAAGTGAAAATTTGAGAGGGGGATTGTATCAGTGCACTGGGGTTGCTAGGGGTTTTGGGCATGGGGGCCAGGATATCCGTTGATATCCTGGAGCTAGGGAGCTACCTAGTTGGCAGGGTGGAACGATTTTGGGCAGTGTTTTGTAGAATCGGTCAAAGGGGCAAGCGACGGACAAACAAATTATTAGCATCAGGTTCAGGTATTTCAAATTTTGCAATTTTTTTTAATCAGTTATGAAAATTTTATGACGTGTTGATAAATTTATAAATGCTTAGGTGATAGATTAAAAGAATTATCCAATTTTGTTTACGTAAATTCTACTCAGCCCTTACATTCTCCAATGAATGCAATGTCCATTGCTCTCTAGAAACTAGCTCCAACATTCATTAGTCCGAAAGGCATCTTTTCATACATGAAAGTGCCCCATGGAGTGGTAAAGGCAGTATTTTATCTATCATCCAGATGGAAAACAATCTGATTATATCCGGAGAATCCATCAATAAAAGACATCACACTGGACCCTGACACCTTCTGTAAAATGTGTTCCATCTTGGGCAGCGGATAATTGTATTTCCTAGAACACTTGTTTAAATTTATGAAATCCACACAGAGTCTGATCTCTCCATTTTTCTCTCTGACAGGTACAAGTTTAGTAATCCAATCTGAGTATCTGAGAGGTATAATAATTTTAGCATCCAATAATTTCTTGATCTCTTTTTCCATGGTAGGCAGCAACATAGGACTGAACGATCTAAGCTTCTGCCTAAAAGGTTTGGTATCTTTGTTTAAAGGAATCTTCTGTTGAATTATCTTAGTGTTGAATATTTTCAAGTCACCATATTGCCAAGCAAAGATATCAACAAATTATTTTAACAACTCACCATAATCAACCTTTTGTTCTTTAGACAAATGAGAAGGCAAGATGACATATTTAGGTTCTTGTTCACTGGCTACATTAAACTCATGGATGATTTTAAGGATGGAAATTTATTTTGAAATGTAGAAACCTTCACGAATCTTACTAATTCTTCATATGCTAACTATAAATGTTTGGCGATATTTTTGTAAAAATATTCAAATTTCTAAGGATTTTATGTAGTTTTAATAAAATTTTGGCGATTTTTAAGGTAAAATAATTTTATCCTATAGAATTTGGGTGAATCATTTTTAAAATAACGAATCTTGTTTTTGGAAAAACCATGGAAAATTATCCCATGAGCGAAATTTAGCCCCTAAAATCATCCATGATTAAACTGAAAGACATCTAAGTCCTCTTCCTTCTTTTCCAATTTGACAGCCACATCATTATTATCAAAAATATTTTCTGAAGGGACCAATCCTTTAGGAATTTTGTTCATGGGCAATTGAACAATTTCATGTTCTCCAATTTTAGTTCTGAGCTTTGGCTTCTCAGCTTCTTCATCATGTTCATTTTCCAAATCAATCTACAAATCTGCAAACTCATCCATTACTGCAAGGAATCTGGTGAATTCAGCATCATCTTCAAAAAACTTCCAAAATTTTACATTATCAGGGAGTGATGGCCTATACTTTATTTGGACTTCATAGTATAATTTAGGAGGTAATGGAGGTATGAAAGAGCAGGCTAAAATAGCCAATGAATCAGTTAGTTCATTCATGGCTCTAGGAACATAAGTAATCTGGAAATCTGTAAAAGCATGAATCATTGTCAAAACTTCATCTCTATAGGCTTTTAACCTGACATGTTTTTCTTGATAGGACTGATTTACCTATTGGATTATCATATCTGCATCCCCAATTACCTGCAAAATCTTAATCCTCATATCTTTAGTTGCATTTAGACCCAAGAGTAATGCCTCATATTCTGCAATGTTGTTAGTCACTTTAAAATCAAGTTTAAAGGACAAGTGAGTGGTTTCTTTTGAAGGAGAAATGAATACCACCCCTGCTCCTGCTAATTCTCTAGTACAAGCTCCATCAAAGAACATGGTCCAAAAGTCATCTTCTGCTACTTCTGTGGACTGAACTGAAGGCTTCCTAAGAAACAATGAATCTGATAAAAAATCATCAATTTGTAATATGCAAGATCCCATAACTGTGTCAACTGAATAAATAGGATGATTGGTTGGATTTTGTTCATCACTGATGATGTAGGAAAGATGTGACTCTTTGTATAATTTTTTGTTTACTCCAAAAACAGGGATAGTAGCATATGAGATATCCATTTGAAGAGTTCCCCCTAATCTCTTCATCCACGATCTTGATAACAAACATCCAAATTTGGGTGGGATATCTTCTACCACTACATCCATAACCATAGTTTTCATAGATGCTTGGGTCAAAGTTATAGCCAAATCCTTGATCATTCCAAGACATTTAACTTTTTGAGAGTCAAATGAGAAAATATCATGGTAAGCCTTGGTAATTTCTAATCCAAGATCATCCATAAATGCCTTTGGCATTAAGTTGTGAGAGGCTCCAGAGTCTAACAGGCAGTTATGTAATGTTTTGTCATGAATGTTCAGAGAGATATAAAAAGGTGGACAACTTTCATCTCTATCTTCTATCATTTGGCCTAAAACAATGGTTGGCTTGTCATCATATATATTACGAATATCAACAGAGGGAGATATGGACTTGGGGTCAAGAGTTTTGAGGATATCTTTCTTGAATGCTTCATTTTTTATTAACTCAACTAAAGGGATGGGGATTTTGATTTTCTATATTTCAGCCTCAAAATTGAAAGAATAAGAGGTTTTATCAGAAAATTTTACCTCGTTTGAAGGAGCTTTCAAAAAACTTTGTTGGTCGTTAGGGGTCTGATTTTTTTGAATTTGTTTCTTCACAAGACCAACAATCTTCTTTAGAGGAACTAGTGTATTCTCATTTGAAGAGGTTACCTGTTGATTCTCTGGTATCTGATCCTTTTGCTTGAAAGGGGCAACAATATTCTTAGGAGGAGCTGGTGGACTCTATTGGGCAATGTTAGACTTAGATCTAAGATTATATTTTTTCTTCTCTTCCATTTGAAAAAGACCGTTATCAGCAGAATTTTCATCTATCTGTTCGATCATTAATGCCTCTTGATAGTCATGTTGTGTCAGATAAGATTTCCCTATATCATCTCCAACACAGTGAATATTTTCCTCTTCATCTTCTTGAAAATAATCTTCATCTTCGTCCATCACAATATTTTGAAGAGGAGCCTTTATCTTCGAATCCTTAGTAGGATTTCTCTCTCTCTGCAAAATCTGCACTTGCTGATTATTTCTCGTGAGGTTGTTGGGATTCTGATTAGAATTTTTGTGTGTATAATCATAAGTACCCCTTCCCTTGAAAGGCTGCTTGTTTTCAATTTTAATTTTAGACATCTTAGAAGTTAAAGTATCTAACATTTTAGCCATCTTGTCTAATTTTGGATTAGTATTGGATGAAGAAGAAGCTTCATCTCTAGGCTTTCTTCTATCAATGTTTCCCTTTAACTTATGAGCAACCAATATATTTGATTCCACTTCAAGGGAAAAATCTTGCATCAGAGATAGTGTAGGTGACCTTCTTTCGCTCAACAATAGACATAATTCTGAATCAAATGAATTTGCATATGTGATTTTTCCAGAGGCATTTGTGGGCTTTATCTCAGCTAGTATTTTACTGTACATCTTATTGAACCTTTTAATGAAATCAGAGACTGATTCACCATTTTCTTTCTTTAGATTTCCAAATTCAATAATATAGTACAAAAAGTCTCTTCTATCACCCCAGTGCTTCAAAAATATGTCATCCAATTGCTCTATGACAACTATTAAACCAACAAGAAGTTCTTTGAACCACTTCCTGGCATGGCCATCTAAGATTTGGACAAATACTTGGGTCCAGACATCTTCTTCCTCAATGTTAAGGTTTTTTGCATAACTATAAAAATCCTCTTTGTGTTCTTCACCAGTCACATCACCTTCACCTGTGAATTTGGGCATGTAATTCTGATAATATCCTGTAGGCATGACTGATAGTGGATTTGGAAATACTAATGGTGCATACCTAGCAGCTAGGATTTGTTACATCTTGGTCAAAGGAGGAGGTGCAACCATAGTGATTATTGGTGAGAGAGGTGATAAAATTTTTATTGATCCTTGAGGACTGGGGGGATTTAATTTAAAAGGGGAAAAACTCTCTGATGGGAAAGAAGTTTTGTATGAGGCTATATAAAAATTTGCAAGATGTTCATCCAAGTTTTCTTCACCTTTAGCAGACAGTTCTTGAAGAATATGTTCTAGAGCGAGAAGGCTAGTGTGAATATTTATATGGTCTTCTTCCTACTGTGAGTGAAAGGATTCAAGGGATGAGGAGCTGTGATTTATTTCTAAAGTTTTAGATGATTCTTCAACCAAATTTGAGCCTATCACTTCTTCTGCAATGACCTCTTCCTCTTGATAAGAAATAATTGAATCTTCTTGGGTACCTGATTTTGAAGTTTGACCTTGAAATGATCTTCCTCTTCTGAGAATTAGTTCTGGGTTGGGCACTAGTGTGATAGGTGATTCTTGTGGATTCACCCTGGTACATATCTTCTTTGGAGCCAAGATGAACTTGTGGAGTCGTGAGATAGATGATTACAACCAATGTAATGTCTAATCTTTGTCTATCATCAACGATTAGTTATGTTTCGTCTGCCAAGAAAGATGAGCTTCACTATCCTGTCCCCGACAATGACGCCAATTTGTTATCACTCCAAGAAACTCTTTGAGGTTGTAAGAGAAATGTCCTTGGTAACTTAAGGTAAACTTGTTTTTGTATTTTGTATGTGTGGATCAATGGGATAACTCAATCACAGTATGGTATTCAAATAGTCAAAATGAGAATCAAATGAACCAGTGCTCTCAAGGATCAATAATCAGATGATAGCTTTTAAGTGGGTGAGAAAACAATGATTATAAACCAAATCCAAATGTAGGGTTTAATAAACAATGATAAGCAACTATTAATTAAGTTATGAGATAACCAATGAGATGGCATTCATTCTGCAACTAAAACAACTTTAATAAGAGTATAGAAGGAAATATGAGAATCTGACATCAATAGAGACAGAAAATTGTGATTTGTATTATCACATGGAAAAGTCTGTTTACAATATAGTATCTTGTGTATCCAAAATTGAACCATCACTTTATCAAAATGATAAGTATTTATAACCTTTACAATAGATCTCAGATCCCTGAAAAATGGATCTAGATTTCTAAATATAGAAAACAGAGTGTAAACTAATTACAATTAGGTAATTGAAAATCTACTTGATATGAATCGAACTGTCTTCAAAAGGTCTTTGAAATCTAGTCCTTATCATGACGTGCCCCTTATATGTCTCTGATGTGTTGACACATGTCTTCAAAACTGAAAACTTTAAATAGTTGTGACAATAGTTTTAGTTGACCATTTAAGCATTCACCTCCTATATCTCCACGAATATTTGAAACTGAATATTTCATGATTTGGTGATTGATCTTTTTGATGCCCTCTTATCTTTTAAATCACCCAAGAATCACTCCATTCGAGCTCAAATCTTCAAAAATCTTTCTCTGTGGTTTCACCAGATATTCTGCCTTAGAATTTGCTAATTAGCTAATGAAAGCTCTACTTTTCAACAACTAATTGGTTATAATTGTGTCTTTTGTGCTAGTGAAAACACTGTTTTAATCAAAAGGAAAACCTTTCGTGTTCAAAATAAAAAATCATTGTTTATTTGATTAATCTCCCTGCAAATTTACAGCAACCTGTGCCAGCACCTGTAAATCTAGATGTGTGGTAATTATTTCTTTCAACTTTTTGATTTTCCTCTTCAGGCGCTTCACTAACCACCATAATCTATTATAATCCTTTGTGATCTTTCTCTTCTTCTTCTTATCCTTTATACTTTCACGTGCCAGCTTGATCCGTCGGATCTTTCAATGACTATGGTTGAGTTTTAATTTTGCATGCGTTAATTAACCATTTGAGAAACTTAATGAAAGAATGAGGAAAGAAGAGGAATTATGACGACCATATACACATGTTTAGATCTGAAATGAAATAATAGACAACAAACCATAACACGTAGATTGATAATGGAGTTTGGCACAACTTTGCCTACGTCTCCGGGCCTTTGTCTTTGTGGGGGAGGCTTCTTTATTTCTATTCAAAAGATCAAAAGTACATTTCTACAGTGCCAATTGGCTACAAGACTGATCTGGTCATATTCTTCCAGATCTCTAGAATCCTGCAAAGAAAACGACACAAAAAACGGACGTCCGGAGCTCCCATAAATGGCCCGACAACGTCTGCTCCTCAATAGCTTCTCTGCATAAAAATGGCTTTGGATTGGCTTCCCTTCAGCATAACTTTGCCTTTTATGTCCTTAACTGTCCTCCATGGCCTCAAACAAACCTGGTTTATATATATTTGAAGTTGGTTGTTCATCTCCAACTTCTTCCCAAAATTTGGGCTCCAAAAATGCCCAATATCTCCCAAAAATGGAGAAAATCAATTAAAATCAGGCACAATATTAATGAAAATCCCAAAAATATATAACAAAACCCACTTGGCATATAAATTCATGGGTGCAGCCCCCAAAACACATGCTCTGGGTCATATGGGTCGTCCATGTGGCCACGCGCCCATGTGCTGGCCCTCTTCCGACGCTAGCTCCTGGTCGTGGCGTGTTGGCATAAGGCCACAGGATAACAACCATTTTACTTACGCGCCCTTTTGGTCGGGATAGCCCCTAGTCTGTTGGATCTGACTGTGAACCGTGGGCTATTCCCTATCCAATACACTCACCATGTGGTTGACCGCCCGGCCGACGGGTGATTCTTGTTAGTCATATGGCATAAATATTATTTATGTTTGATTAAAACTTAATGCGGAGGCGGAAAGGGTCGGGGCTAAGCCCCAGTCCTTTCCGCCTCCGCATTAAGTTTTAATCAAACATAAATAATATTTATGTCACAATTCCTCTTCTTTCCGCATTCTTTCACTAAGTTTCTCAAATGGTTAATTAACGCATGCAAAATTAAAACTCAACCATAGTCATTAAAAGATCCGACGGATCATAGCTTCTCAAAAGTTGCATTGGTCTTTGCAAAATTATTTGATAAAGTTTTATATATTGCCTTTATCACCCTTTCTAGAATCTCTTGTTGTGCTATTATCTCTTTCAACTCCTTGATCTTCTGTGATTTCTTTGATTTCTTATTTATTGAAGTTTCACCTTCATTTTTGGAAGTAAAAACTTCAAAATCCTGTGCAGGTTCCATGGAGTGCTCTGGACTTTTGATGTCTGGAATTTCATCATCTTTTTTTGGTTTTGTGTCTGAATCTGTGTATGGTAGATTTAGAGCATTTGCCTTTTTTACTGTGGATTGCTCTGAATTTGTTTCAAAAACTAGTTTCTTTTTATCTTTCTTGGGCGTTACACTAGATATTTTCTCTTCTGGTGACTTTGGGAGAGCTCTCCTTCTCCTTGAGCTACTCTGAGGAGTTGGCTGCTTCTTGCCTGCTTTCTTCTTTTCATTCATAGGTTGAGTTTGGGTCTCAAAACCTTCCCAAAAGACAAAGTGTTGCCAAGTTCTTTCTCTCTATCTCAATTCTTCCAAGATGATCATTTTAATCAGGCCATAATGACAAAGGGCATTTTTTATGCTGAATGGTTCGACTCTGATCCTATTACACACCTTTGTTAGGCTTCTATGAAGAAAAAAAGGAAAATTTAGAAGGACCTTCCCTGTGAAATGATCTAGGAGTCTAAAGTGATATAACATCAACTTGTCATACCTGCCCTATGACATTACATATAGTTGAATGCCTTTGAATAGATCTTCCCATTCATCTTCAAGGTAAGAAACAAGGATACCTTTCTTCCAGGTTATACTTCGGAACTCTGTTTTGAGATATGATCTAAAATCCAAATTCTTGGTTATTGTTGTTTTAAACCAACTTTGACCTATTCTAGGTAAGCCAGTTGCTAATGCGATGGAAGCTTCATCAACTATCAGTTCCAAAGAACCCACTATAACTTTCTTCCCATCGTATGACTTTGCACAAGTCTCTTCTATCGCCTGGTGATATCCCTCCTGCAACTTTTCTACATAGGTCATACATCCTGCATCTAGGAAATGCTTCTGAACCTCTGGATGAGAATGCAAAAAAGATAAATTGTCTAATTTTTTCCTCAAAAGTAGTCCTCCTTACTTCCTTTCCATCTGCAAGTTAATCACTAGTTAATTTGTACACAGTTGACACAGTAATCTTTCTTAATAAGGAAAGGGTTGGCGCTGGTTAAAATGACCCTGTGTTATCAATTGAAATATGAAATGCCATAATAAAATTTTTAAACACCGTGAGTTTGAAATAAGAAATGATGATTTGATTTGATGTCAACATAAATCTGGTACTTTATCCTCTGCTTGTAATGATGATTAAGAGTTTGTCACATCATCAAACCCTCCTTTGTTTTCCGTACGAAATACATGATCACAACCTATCGTGATATCCTGCTAGAACATGGTGAATAGGTGTAACCACTCATTTGCTTCCATTAACTTGCCATGATGATCGTATGATGTGTGTCTAGCATACCCTTTTTGGATTTCTAAAGTCGTTGGAGAAAAACCTATGTTAACACTTTCACCGGCTCGCTTGCTTCTGGGAGTACACTTTAGCCATTGAAACCTGAGGCTTTCACCAGCTAACTTCAACTTCAAAATAGATGTTAGTTGTTGAAAATATTTTTCTTGATTTTTTGAAAAGACCTTTTGAGGATCGATTTATTTCTAGGATAACATCTTAAATCCTATGTTTTGACATTTCTAAATTCTAAAAATTTATATATAACCCTATTTATAACCATGCTATCACCTACAAAATGGAACAAACTGACTGATTCATTTTGGGAGATAACAGGGGGATTGCAGGATTGGGCATTTTAGTTACTGCAAAAATTCAGTGAGATGTTGAAATGATGAATCTATAATAAAGATCGGGTAGTTGCAGTCATAGGCAAGTATATCAACCAATGGTGCTATATTTTCAATCTAGATCCATATAGAAATCATTAAATCATCCATCCTCATCAAAATTGATATCACATTGTCCAACTTAGGTGGGTGAAAGTAGTAGTTTGAGATTTCTCAAAGGGCGCATGCCTCAAAATCCTAGTAGCATTTAGAGGTCTCTCCTGACGTTGTTGAGGAGGTTTCTCAAAATGGTCTCATTCACTCTCCCTTCAGTTGGGTTTCTTCTAGTGTCTCTCTCTGGGTTGCTTTCTTGAAGGGAGGGTGTGAATTGTATAATGCCATGAGGTTTTAGGTTGCCTTTCAATTCCACCCTCGACTAATACCAATCCTTATCTTATATGATATTAGGGGATAAAATTCCTTTCTTTATGACCTTGACACGACATCGATAGGCCTGATATGGAAGGACCAGTCAGGGCCAGTAACCAGGACCAACCCAGTCACGCCCAGTCTTACCAACTTTGTAGAGTTGTGCCTAGTCAGGACCAATGCATAAGATCAGGACCAACCCAGTCTGACCCTATATTCTGGTCCCCTAAAAGAGATCTACGAAGGGTTTCCCTGCCCATGGTACAACCCCTTACCACAAAGTATGGACCGTAAGAAACCAAAAAGAGCTCTATGTCCCCTTCTAGCTTTGCTTGGAAAGTAAGTTAAGTCAGGCCGAACACACTTTCCAACCATTCGTTTCTTTCCTTCTGGCAGCCCCAACTCCGTTAGGAAAGAAATAGTGCATATATAAACAAATATCTAAAACTATGAGCCCTCGCATTCTTGGTCAGTGCCACCCTTGTTGATCTCCTTGGCCTACCTATCGGCAATAAGTCCCGAAGCAATGTTGAACCTTTAGCTTAGCATCCCTTAGCTGTCCAATGTAAAGCTTCATTCTTGACACCCTACTTCATGAGTGAGTTAGTAAGTTCAATTCCTTTCCCTTTCCGAAATAAAACATAATGGTTTGGTGGTGGGGATGATAAAAATAAAATGGATATCTTAACAATAGTGATTGTAGTAGAATGAATAAAACAAACTAATAGTAGAAAAAATGCCAATCAATTGGATATTCAGGAAGGGGGGGTATGGGAAGGGATAATGCTTATATGAATTGATCTGAAGCAAAGCAACGCACTACTAGATCGAGCGAAGGGGGGGGGTGTTAGTGGATTGGATATGCGTTAGAGATACTTTATCAAGAAGGAACGAATGTATCGATTGGGTTGGCTAGGTTGCCTTCATTCTCAAGCTCACTTTCAAGTTCAGTTTCACTATCACTCTCATGGTCATTCTCAACCTAAATTTCAGGATAAATCTCGAAATAAAACTCGGGTTCAAGGTAAGGCTCTAAATGGAGGTAAGCTTTATATTAAAACCGATAAGAGTTATAATTCAGAGAAGGATACAAGGAAGGAATACTATCATTATAATGAGAGTGAGGATGAAAACGATAATTAGGAGGAATATAATTCTCGATATACCTAGGACAATAATTACGATATATCAAAGTTGGAGCTGTAGGATTACCACCTAGAAAAGAAATAAGTCATAATTGAACAATAGGAATTCGACATCGGTTGATCTCAGTTGTTTGTATTCACGAGGAGATAAGCGATACCGACATGTTGAAACGTCCATTGCTGGGTGCCTCAAACCCGCATGACTGGAAAGCATTGAGAGATTACGTTTGTGACGGTGTTAGCGCTCAAAGGCACTTTCTTTACTGAGGCATAAGGCTACCTCAGCAATGAATCGTTAGTGTCAGAAGCTTCCCACCGTGGTAAGAAGACTGGTAGCCAGAGATAGCATAAAGAAAGAGAAAACGCAACTCCATAGACATACGTGCGATCGATAGTGAGAAAACGAATTTCATGTTGCCTCCCCCCTCCCCCTAGTTATCACATGCCAAAAATTAGTTATGTGGGCGACCGATGCTGGTTGGATTAGTTATGCAAGCAAGCCACGTTGCATTGTTGTTATTCTATAGATTAGATTATATAGGAGTCAATTCTACGAATCTGACTGAACGGTCACCATGACAGCTGAGATGGTTCATCTCGATGAATCGATTTTCCTTTGGATGGCTTAGGACCAACCATGAAGTAAGTTTGTGATATTATGGTGTTAGTCCTAGGGAGGCCTACCAGGGAGGGAAGCAATATTAGGTCAGACCAGGCATAGGGGGGGTGGGTGGGAACCTAATATAATAAAAGAGATATTCGAGCTTTGTAGGGATTTTCTGTGCCTAAGATATCCCTCGTTACTGAGTTACCCTTAGTTTGTTTTTGAGAGTAAGGGGCCTGCTACCATGGTAAGAGTTTGGGGATTGCTTCCTTTGTTAAGGGGTTGGCGTAGGTTTCCCTTTCGCTAAGAGGCATGCTTGAGAGGCTTGCTTGTAAGACCAACCTAGATTAGGTGCTAATGGGACACCCCCTGCCCAGGTATTATTTAGGGAGTGTGATCCTTGGTGCTTATGGCCCCCCCTTCCCTAGGTAGTGCTATCTTTGTTGGTGCTAATAGGATAATTAGGCAAACCCCTCTTTCTGATGTTTAGGTCAGACAACCCTTCTCCTCTGATGCTTAGGTTAGGCAACCATTCTCCTTTATGTATTCTTAGGTTATTTTTCCTTTCGGGTAGGGTTTGTCCTTGCTTGGCTTGATTCACATAACTACCATAGATGATGCCTAAGCTACTATCCCATCTAATTTATTGGTAACCATGTCTAATTGGTAGGTTGGCCCTATCTATAAGTTAATATTGGATTTATCTATAAGGTAATATCGGATTTATAGATAGACTATAAAACCCATCTCATTCATGGTAAGTTTCAGGATAAGGGTTTCTTAAAATTAATACAACAACATGATTATGCTAAATCATTTTTCATTGTATCATCACTTAAATCAATGCCATGAGAATGGATGTAGAATGATTGGTGCGTGAATCAAGAGCCTTAAACCTTAAAGAGTATATTTTTCTTATAATAAATGTTGACTCCTTTATATTTTATCATTTCAATCATATGACTCACTCCACCAGAGTAATAGAACTCATTGAAACGTACAATTATGTTATTTTTTATAACTACAATCTTAGATGGAGTAATCATACTTCCCAAATATGTCTACTTTCCAAACTGTTGAAACTTTTTTAAAATAAGTATGAATCCTTAACAATTTATCTCATTCTAACGCATCTTAATCCATTTTTCATCATCATCATCATCATATATATATATATATATATATATATATATATATATATATATATATATATAACATTAACCCATGTTTCTCCACACATATATTAATGATGCAATCCTAGTGATGTACTATGTGTGTGTTGACCCATGTTTCACACAATATATATTATTAATGATGTAATCAAAATTGGTTATGCATATATATATGAATGAGCTAAATATTCTATCAAAATAATTAATAATTAAATAGGAAAAAGTTTGCAAGTTAAAGTGATGACTTCTAGATTTCCATATGTTTAGATGTTTAATATGTATATCATTAAAAATATATATATTTAATAAGTCATCCTAGAAACTTATTTTAGAATAATTCACATCTAAATTAACAAAATTATTTAATAAATCATCCTAGAAACTTCTATTAGAATATTTCACACCTAACTTGACAACCCGGTGACATTTGAGTTTCTTCCCAAAACTATAACCATAGGCATTAGGTTCTTTCATTTCTCTTCACTATCAATTAAATAATGTTTTTTGCAATAATAGTTTCTTGTTTCTATTCTTTGGAAGAGGTCACCATCTTTCTTCATCTTTCTTCATTGATTTTTTTTTTTTTCTTCTTCATAATCTCATTTTCTTACAAAATATTATTCATCTTCATGATATTCTTTCTCTTATTGAGTAATAAATGGTTGGTTGTTTTTATATAAATTTAGTATAATAGGGCATTGGAATGTTCAAGTGGATAAAAAAGAGCTAAATGCTAATGAACATTGCAACTTCTTTGTCACACAATTCAAGGATAGTGAAAATCTCAAAACACGAGGAAAATAATTAAAAAGTTCATTAACATGAGATCTTAAGAGGTAAGTGTATTGTATTGTACAAGAACTTGGAGAGCCATTTTGTATTATATTTTAGACTCTCCTTTATTGATCCTTACACATTGGAGACTTCATGGAATGAATGTCATCTATATTGAGCATATTTTTGGTTATATAATCCAAATATTTAAACATTTACTACAATAATAAAGGTACGATTCATAATTGTTCAACCTTACTATAATAATTAGAATAATAATGAGAATATCATTTATCACAGAGAAAAATACAAGTTAGGGAGAAAGATTCAATGTACTCACTCAAGAGGGAGATTGTACCTGATAGTGTTATTTGAGAGAGTTACCCATGTCCTTCAATATCCTCAGTGTAGCTCAGAGCAATAGTGAAGCTACAATTCATAACCATTTAGTGTTATAAATTTAAGTCACTTCGATTTACTTTAAGATTGGATTAATTCAAGATTATTGTATATATATAGACACACACATATATTTGGTTATATAATAAAAATGTTCACACATTTAATGCAGTAATGAGGGTACGATTCATAACCATTAGACCTTATAGAGTCAATGTTACTCAAATCTTATAGAGTCAATGTTACTCACTAAGAAAGAAATTGTACCTGATAGTTGTTTAAGAGAGTCACCCATGTGTTTCAATCTTCTCTAAGGATTCAATGTTATTCATCCAAGATAGAAATTGTCCCTGACATTTGTTTGAGAGAGTTACCCAAATCCTTAAATCTCCTTAAAATTGTTATAGGTGGAAAAGATAACAATCATTCCTCCCAACCATTTAAACTAAACCCAATTAACATATATATACATATATATATTATTATTTTTATTTTTTAATATATAACTATTATACTATTTATTTTTTAAATTTATAAAAAATATATAATGTTTTAATTTCAATATATATATATATAATATTATTTTAATATTTTAAATATATAGTTAATATTTTGACAAACACTTGCGCCATGTTATATGACAACATTTATTTCTATCATACTCCATAGTAAAGTGTGTTGAGGGCCATTACCATCATGCTCCATTGTAAAGTGCCTTGAGCACCATTACTATAGGTAAAATTGATAACTCAATCATACCTTGTGTTTATTGAATAACATTAATATTGGTTGATATGACTTATTTTAAGTAGATTTTTTATTAATTTACGTTTAAAGTATAATATATCTTTTTTTTATAAATTTAATTTTTTATTTTTTATTTATTAATCTTAATGTTTGTCACTTGTACTTTACAAATTTGATATATTTACATTTATTTAAGTATTAGAAAGTGTAATTCTCTTCACCATAATTTAGAAGACAATTTTTTTAAAGAAAAGATTTACTCTAAAATATTATTCAATTTTAATTTAAATATTGCTAAATAATTTTAAAATATTGCAAAATAATATTTTTTTATAAAACTAAAAAATTATCTTAATAAAAAAACTTATTTTAAAATATTATTGATTTTCTTAAACAAAAAAAAATTACTTTAAAATATCATTGATTTTGTTTTAAATATATTAAATGATATTTTTTCCATATAATACTCGCCCTAAATTCAATATATTTATATTGTTTCTTTTTCTTTATATATTTTCATCGTTTTTTAACACATTTTATTTTTATAATCACTAATATTAAAAAATAAATTTAATTAAACATACGGAGATCTCCGCCCATCTAATATACTATTTGTCAATTTGATAATGTAGTACTACCGTGGACATCACAACAAGACGCATTATAAATCCACCGTCATATTCGATTGTAAGTAAAATCTCTTCTATGTTTCAATGCTTACGCATTTCACTTTGAAAACTACATTTCATCTTCAGAAATATTGTTGGATTTTATTTATTGAAAATGTTTAATAAAAACATAAAACGTTCCTTTTTTCCAATCGTTCAAAAGTCACAGTTAAACGAAAACGACAACAAAAGATTTAATGTATATAACTCCATTTAAATGGATGAGGTTATTGTCCGAAAATGAAGTCACAAATGACGTTTTTTTTCATGAGAGTTAAAGTATATAACTCCAACGTCAAAATTCTGATGTTAGATGGAGTTTTACTCGTGGCGCTGTGCAGAAGAGTTATGGTAACAAACCGGTATTTTATTACGAGTCCAGTCTGTCCATTCCGTTGAATATGTCTAAATCATCCCCAAAATGACCCTCAAACCTCATTTTCGCGTTTTCCCTGTTCTCAGCACCCCTCCTCACTGCGTAGCTACTTCCTATATATCTCTGCATGCAAGGAAGATAGACTCGTATTATTATTCATCTTCTGCTCATATTTATATCGGTGCAATCAAGTTCTTAGTTTCTTACTAGGTGCAATCAAGAGAATAATTTTATTGGTTGCTTGAATTGGTTACTGGAAAAGAGAAGAATAGCATCTAAAGTAGTAATTAAATTTATATTTTAGGGAAATGTAGTGGAAAGTAGTAATAATAATAAAAACATGTGTTTCTTCTTAAGAGGTCACAGTTTAAGTAGTAATAATACAGCTTTAGTGAGCCTAATGGTTAAGAACATGTGTTTCCTCTTAAGAGGTCACACTTTCAAATCCAGAAAGGGGGTAGGAGTAGGGTATGTATACCTTCGTAGATTTTACCAATCAAATCCCTTGTCCCACAAACAAGGGGGTCTCATACACCAATTTAGTGTGCTGGCTTGGCCGTAACCTTAAAAATAGATTATTATTATTATTATTATTATTAAGATGAAGAATGACTTGTTCGAATCACTTAAGAGTCCCGTAACTCCGTCATACCTAATCGAATCACTTAGGACTTAGGGGTCGGTCCTGTTCGAATCACTTAGGGGTCTCGTAACTCCGTCAGGCCCGTCTGATTGTCAAAACTATTCGAATCCCCTCTAATCACTTAGGGGTCCCGTAACTCCGTCAAGCCCATCTGATTGTCAAAACTACAAGTCTCCCAGCATAGGAGGGGGAGGTTCGTGTCCACGTGCATGATAAGATAGCACCAACAGGCCTGCCAAATTGAAATTCTTTCAGATTGATGTTGTTATTGTCATTGTCCACGACTGACTCAAATACATTACATATGCTCCAATATTCTTTATTAATCATTACATATGCTCCAATATTCTTTATTAATCATTGTTATCACTTTCATTTTCATTTGTTTTGAGACTAAATTTTTCAGATATATTATTAATCTTTAATGAATCGAGTTATTTGTTGAAAATAATATTAAGTCATTTTATAGTGTACTTGGAATATGTATATATAATAATAATAATAATCATTTATTTTTAAGGTCACGGTCAAGTCAGCACACTAAATTGGTGTATGACACCCCCTTGTTTGTGGGACAAGGGACTCTTCTCCGCCCATTAATTTGATTGGTAAAGTCTAAGAAGGTATACATACCCTGGTTTTAAACCTGTGATCTTTTATTTCAAATGAATATTTCAATATTTAGTTATCTATTTTGATAAATAAATATTGTTATAGTTTAAGATGGAAAAAATAATTTTACAATGTTTTTTTTTGCAAGAGTTGAGAATAGTTTCTAAGGTTCGCCTAAATTGTAAAAACCAGATGTGTAGAAAAATGAACTTTATCAAATGCATCGAAAAACATTTTTGGCAGGTGTAGAAAACCTAAACATTTAAGTTGCCAAAAGAAGTTTTCAAACAGGCTAATAAAACAAATTTGGGTTTCGATGATATAGTGACAAGTTAGAGAGTAATGAAAATAAACTTTTAAAATTGTTGAAAGACACTTTTCGCGGGTACTTAGATTAACAAAAAATGAAGATCACTAAAACAAGGAAGAGACAAGTTCTCAAACAGGCGGAACATAAAATTTGGGGTCTCTTGAAAGTGTTTCGCATGATCACCAAGAAGAAAAAACATTGATAATCATTATGCAGATTTGGTGGCTATATCATCATTTCATTTAGATTGGATCATGATGATTCATCTGGATTAAGTTCATCAGTTTAAGTTTGAAATCATGGTTATGGAATTAACCATGCAAAAGCTGAATGTTATCTATGAATTCCGGATGTTTCTTAGAGTTGTTCAATTGAGGTTTGTAGTTAAAATCATGTATCTAATTGTAGTCAAAAGATGGTTAATCAAATTTAGAAGTGTCTTCTTTATTTTTCTAAAATTGTCGCTTGTAGGAAATATGCCATGAAGGAGAACTTTTTGAAAGCTTATTTTCAAGTAATCACATTTAAAAGTGTTTTCTTTATTTTTCTAAAACTGTCGCTTTTAAGAAATATGCCATCAAGGAGAACTTTTTGGAAGTTTCTTTTCAAGTCTCCTAGACGTAAGACTAAAGAAAAAGGTAGGGTTCTCAAAATAGACTAGTCAAGATTGAGAAATTCACCGAGGAGTATTTTTCGATAATAGAATTACCAATATATGAGGAACCTCTGGAAGGACCCACATTTAAGGATGGTGAAGAATGTAGCGGGGCTTGGGTATTTATGTCCAAATGGAATGATTTATTTGTGAAATTTATGGAGGATTATCTAGAGATGGTACCCTATAGCAATCTCATGGTTAAAGAATTTGGTGATAATTGTTGTAATTGTAAATGTGGAAAACACAATCACACAGATCATAAACACATAGATTTTACATGGTTCACCCAAACGTTAGGCTACGTCCACCAAGCATAGGTATCGGTTTTCTTATTATTCAAATCATGGAGATTACAACATCTTACTCACTCTCTTCCTGCCTTTACAGGCTTCATGGATTTATAACAATATTTACACAGTTACATGAACTGCTGGCAATAAATGTTACATTCCATTCTAGCGAATTTGTTTCAAAAAATTAGTAATATACGAGAGATTTATGAGATATTCCAATAAACAGTTGAACTACCGTATCTTATTCGGGTTCATGCAACAACCACCGGATCTTGCGCCCTGTTCGTTGTCACATATTCAACAATCTCCACCTTGACAACAGTTAACCTGATACCTTGCTCCTTCCTTTTGTTCATCACCTTTTCTGCAAGCCAAGAGAAGCCAAGCAACATCGTAGCTTCTCTAACAATACTGGTTTTGTGAACATGTCTGCGCAATTCTCTTTTGTATGCACTTTCTCAAGAAAGACTCCACGTTCATCGACGACCTGTCTTACAAAATGGTGCTTGATAGGTATATGTTATGTTTTACTGTGGTAGGATGGATTCTTAGCCAAGTGAATAGAACTTTGACTATTACAAAGTAACTTTACTTTTTCTTGCATCCTTCCAAACTCACCAAACAAACCTTTCAACCAAACTGCCTCTTTGCAAGCATGTGAAGTAGCTATGTATTATGCTTCTGTAGTGGATAAAGAAACAATGCTCTGTAGCTTTGACATCCAACTAATAGTTCCACCTATAAGAGTAAAGACATACCCTGAAGTTGACCTTCTCTTGTCCAAATCACCTGCAAAATCAGAATCAACATATCCATAGACTAAATCACGACCACTGTTATAGGTGATACAATAATCACTTGTGCCCCTCAGATACCGAAGCACCCATTTCACTGTTGCCTAGTGCTCTTTACCTGGATTTGCCATAAACCTCCTGACAACCCCAACTACATGTGAAATGTCAGGCCTTGTACTAACCATCGCATACATTAAACTTCATACTGCATTAGCATACGGTATTCGAGACATATATTCATTTTCTTCTTTTGTACTAGGACATAAACTTGAAGAAATCTTAAAATGGGAAGCCAAAGGGACTGAAATTGGTTTCGCATCGTTCATAACAAACCTCAAAAGTATCTTCGCAACATACTTCATTTGTGACAACCAAAGCTTACCATTCCTCTTGTCTCGGAATATCTCCATGCTAAAAAATTTCCTTGCTTCTCCTAGATCTTTCATATCGAACGTCCTAACCATATGATCCTTTAACCTGTTGATCTCAGTTATGCTTTTGCTTGTTAAAAGCATATTGTCAAAATACAATACTAAGATAATGAATATGCCATTATTCAATTTATTAAAGTAGACACAATGATCATACTCACTCCTTGTATAATTCTGGCTCACCATGAAAGAGTTAAATTTCTTGTACCATTGTTTGGGCAACTACCTCAAACCATCAAATGATTTCTTGAGCCTGCAAACAAATTTCTTGTTGCGATTATGAACGAACCCTTCAGGTTGTTACATGTATATATCATCATCCAAATATCCATGTAAGAAAGAAGTCATAACATCTAGCTACTCCAACTCCAAGTCAAGTAAAGAAACCAATGCTAACACAATTCGAATTGAAACAGAATTAACAATTGGTGAAAAATATCATGAAAGTCAACACCTTCTTTTTGAGAATATCCTTTTGCAACCAACCTTGCTTTATATCTTTCCACCTTATCATCAACACCCTTCTTCATCTTGTAGACCCACTTGCAACCTACAATTTTTCCGTCTCTTGGAAGTTCTACTAGGTCCAATGTGGCATTCCTCTCTAATGCCTTCATTTCGTCCTTCATTGCTTCTTTCCACTTATCATTGTTAGAACCCTTTACAACTTCCTGATAGCACAAAGGTTCATCATCATTAGTACTTAAAGAAACTGATGAAAAAAATCATCATACCTTCTTGTAGGATTTTTGACCTACGTAGATCTCCTTAGGGAAGTTTGTGGCTCATCCACATTATGTTGATTGTTATTATCAACCATGTCTTCCTTTGCAGGAAACTCTTCATGAAACTCTTCAAAAATTTGTTCATGTTCACTTTCATCTGTATTTGAATTGGTTTCAATCTGAATCTGTTGATACTTAGGTACTTCTTCCTGTTTCATTTGAACATCTACATCTGATTTGATGAGAGATGATTCATCAAATATTACATCTTTGTTAATGGTGATCTTGTGGGAAGTAGGATCCCACAACCTATACCCCTTAATACCATCACCATATCCAACAAACATAAGCCTTTTTTATTTTGGATCTAATTTAGAACGCCAATGTTTTAGAATTAGAGCATAGGCTTCACAACCAAAAACTTTAAGATTAGAATAATTACAAGGGTGACCTTTCCATGCCTCTTCAGGAATCTTGTACTCTATTGATGTTGATGGTGATCAATTCACCAGATAACAAGTTGTAGTTACTTCTTCTACCCATAGTTCCTGTTGCAAATTTACGTTACTAAGCATACTCCTTCCTCTCTCTAGAAGAGTCGTGTTCATGCGTTCAACAACTCCATTTTGATGCAAAGTATAGGCAATGGTTTTATGCCTATAAATCCCAAAACCCTTGCAATAGTTCTCAAATTCCATTGATGTAAATTCACCACCATTATCAGTTCTTAAACATTTAATGGATCTACCAGTTCTCTTTTCCACTAAAGCTCTAAACTGCTTCAAAACTGCAAATACATCAGTCTTATTTTTCAACATATAGACCCAAACCTTTCTAGATAAATCATCTATAAAAGTTACAAAATATGATGATCCTCCATACAAAATAGTAGGGGATGGCCCCCAAACATTAGAATGAATATAATCAAGGATTTCTTCATTGGTGTGTCTTCCGTTTTTAAATCTCTGCCTATTTTGTTTTCCATAAATACAGTGCTTGCATAAATCTAACCTTAAATACTTTAGACTAGGAAGTAACTTGTGATCAGTTAATACCTTTAATCCTTGTTCTCTCATATGACCCATCTGTTGATGCCACAGTCGAACAAAATCACTGTCTTTCTCAGATACCGTTGTCGCATGATCTGACTCAGTTCTTCCTTCTAACAAGAATAGGTTACCAACCTTCTTCACTTTCATAACCAGTAGGATTCCTTTGTAGAATTTCATAACTCCACCTTGAACAATACTCTTATATCCTCATGTGTCTAAGACTCCCAAAGAAATTAGATTCTTCCTAAGCTCAGGTACATGTCTCACATCAGTTAGTATTTTAACAGTTCCATCAAACATCTTAATTCGAATGCTACCAATTCCCACAAATTTACATGATATATCATTTCCCATGTAAACAATTCCATCATATATAGACTGGTAGGTAATAAACTAGTGTCGATGAAGACACACTTGATTTGAAGCACCAAAATCTAATATCCATTGTTGATCATGATGTGAACCAATACTAATTGATAAAACTTCATCAGTCATACCTGAACCTGTTTCAATTGCGTTTTCTTCCTTCATTTCTTTTGGAGGGTCGTATTTGGAGGCTTGTTGTCTCTTCCAACAATCCTTTTTTAGGTGTCCATATTTTCCACAAAACCAACACTTAATATTGCTCTTTTTTCCCTTCGACTTTGATCGAGATAAATCCCTCTAACCATGTCCTCTTTCTTTAGGTATGCTTCTGACCATCATCGCTTCAGATGTAAAGGTTTCTAGATTGAATTTATTCCTTGTTTCCTTAGATAGTAAAGCTCCAAAAATGTCATCAAACTCAATACTTCTATTGAACTAAAACTAATATAGGTAACAAAGTGATCGCATGATGCGGGGAAAGAACACAATAATGTAATTTTCTTATCTTCAGATTTGAATTTCACTGCCATGTTAGTCAACTGAACTAAGAGAGTATTAAAAGTATTTAAATGATCATCTATTTTTGTACCTTCCTTCATGCACAAACTATACAATTGTCTTTTCAGTAAGATCATGTTCGTCAAGGATTTCGTCATGTACAGGCTTTCCAGCTTCATCCACAAACTGACTGTTGTCTTCTCCGAGACAATATTGAACAAAACATCGTCGACCAAACACAGGCGTATAGCACGCAATGCTCTCACATCCATCTCATCGTAGTCATAATCTGTTATGGTAGCGGGTTGATTTTATTTTCCCAAAATCACCTTCACCACGCCTTGTTGCATGAACATATCGTGCATCTTAACCTTCTAGATCTCAAAATTGTTCTTGCCATTGAACTTCTCAATTTCAAACTTAGCACTCTATGTCTTTTCCATTAGAAGAAACATTCCAAAAAACACAACTACTTGTAATAACCAAGGCCCTTTGAAAAAAGAATAATAATGTGGAGAAATAATGGTTTAGACTTTACAAGGTTTAATAAAATATTTAATAAAAATCCTTTTACTAACCTTTCCTTTTATTTAAAAATAAAAAATAAGAAAGGTCACATTTTTAACCATTATTCACTTTGAGATAATTAAAAAACAATTTTTAATTCCTCCACCTTTAATTTTTACCTTATACCTTTACTTAATCCTTTTACTCTATAAA
>ML800227.1:292085-314592 GCA_009831015.1 Picea engelmannii | reverse complement strand
GCTTCTTTCGAAGAAACAACTTGTTTACCAGGGACTTTGATTGATACAAATTCCCTAACTTATCCCATAGTTCCTTGGTTGTAGATTCTCCCGAGACATTCAACAACACCGAATCTGCCAGGAAGAGTCGAATGGTACTCCTTTCTCTTCTGTCCAAATTGTCCCAATCTTCCTTCGACATACAAGTAACTGGTGTACTAGTAGTTTGTGTACTGGTAGTTTGTGTATCAGTAGTTTGTGTGCTTGTAGATGGTGTACCAGTAGGCTGTGTACCAGGATCCACAGTGATCCATTATTCTTTATCTATAAGAAGGTCCTCCATCTTGAGATTCCATAGCTCAAAGTTTTTACCATTGAACTTCTCTATCTCGATTCTAGATGAGCTCGCCATTCCTCTTACTTTACTCGAATCTCCACTGCAAAATCTCCTGCTAAACCCAGGTTTATCACAGACCCAAGATAAACATGATATGTCAAGGCTGAGCCAAACCCTCAGCAACAAAGGCATCCCTCTGAAGCCAAAAACGTGCTCTGATACCACATGTAAGTTTTAAACCTGCGAAGTAAAGAAATGCATATAGATTCTTAAGCAATACAGAAATTAATCAATGGCTCATACACAGAGTACACAGATATTTTTACCAGAAACCCTCAACCGGGAAAACCTTTCTTATTTTCATTATATCGAATTTCACCATTCTCCATACAATATATACAATGTTTTTATGTATTCCGTAGATACCAAAACCCTAATCCCTTAATCCGGGATTAATTTACAAATCAACTAAAAATAGAAAAATCCGCTAAAAATAGCAAAAACCGCCCACACAGTTGTCGTATCTGACACACCCACAGACACACACATGCAAAGAATATAACACATACCCAACATTAAAGAGGAAGCTAGTCCTAGTATACTTCTCATGAGTGGGAAGGAACTCTTAAAATAAGTTAAGAAATACCAGAATCTATAGTTTGTTGTTGTAGGTAAGCCAAGATTAATTCTCGCAACCACTTCTATGAATGATTTTCCTCTAGAAGTCCAGGATTTATTGGATGAGTTTGTTGATATTGTGGTGGATGAGTTACCTCACTCTTTACTGCCCATCAGGAGTATCAATCACCATATTGAACTTATTCCAGGAGAAAGTATTCCAAACAAAGAAACACATAGATTAACACCACAACAAAATGAAGAGGTCAAAGAGAAAGACCCAAAGTTGCTGGATAATGGTTTGATCAAGGAAATTTTGAGCACGTGCGCAGTACCAACTGTGTTGAGTCCAAAGAAGGATGGAGGCTAGATAATGTGCACAAATTCTAGATCCATGAACAAGATAATCATCAGGTATAGATTTCCTTTACCTATAATGGATGACTTAATGGATTGCTTGAGTGGAGCTAGTTACTTTTCCAAAATAGACTTGAAGAGTGGTTATCATCAGATAAGAATGAGAGAGGGAGTTGAATGGAAAACAACATTCAAAACAAATGAAGGATTGTATGAGTGGCTTGTTATGTCGTTTGACTTAAAGAATGCACCAAGTACATTTATGAGGTTGATGAATGGACTACTCAAATACTTTATTGGTAAATTTGTGATTGTTTATTTAGATGATATTCTAGTTTTCAATAAGATTGAAGAGGAGCATTTAAGAGTACACTTGAAAATGGTGTTGAGGAGGTTACAACATGAGAAGTTGTAGGTGAATTTGACGACATGTTCTTTCATGAAAAAAAAACTTGTGTATTTTGGGTTCGTAGTCTCTTCAAATGAATTGAAGATGGATCCACAGAAGGTGAGGGAAATTATAAAATGGCCTTCTCCCATAAGCATATTTGAAGTAAGGAGTTTTCATGGGTTGGCGAGTTTTTACAGGAAATTCATCAAGAATTTTATCAGTATTTGTGCACCCATATTGACTAACATAAAGAAGGAACATGGAATTTTTAATTGGACAGAAGAATCTGAGAAGGGATTTAGATTGTTGAAAGAAAATATAATAGAACAACCTATTTTAGTTCTTCCAGATTTGAAGAAGACTTTTTCAGGTAAAATGTGATGCAAGTGGAGTAGCCATTGGCGTAGTTTTAAGTCAATATAATAAGCATGTTGCTTATTTCCGTGAGAAGTTGTATGATGTTAAGAGGAAGTATTCAACATATGACAAATACTTTTATGTTGTAATTCAAGATTTGAAAAAATAGAGGTATTATCTTATCCCGAAAGAGTGTTTTTTGTATACTCACAATTAGGATTTGTAGTTTATAACCAGACAAGAGAAATTGAACCAGAGACATGCCAAATGTGTAGAATTCAAGCATCATTTTACTTTTGTTGTTAATCATATTAGTCGAAGCGCTAACAAAGTTGGATATTGTTTGAGTAGGAGATGTTTGATCTTGCAAGAATTCCAAGTGGAGACGTTGGGATTTGAACACCTCAAGGAGATGCGTCAAGAAGACTTGGATTTCAAGGAATCTTATGAAGCATGTGAGAAACCTTTGTTAAGGGACGTAAATAAATGGATGGAGTATATTATCCAAGATGAACTATTTTTCAAAGGAAGTTAGGTGTGTATCCTGAAATTCTGAATGAGGGACAATCTGCTAAAAGAAAAACATAATGGAGGATTGACTAGACATTTTAGCCATGATAAAACATATGCGTAGTTGAGTTATTCATATTATTAGCCAGGTATGAGGTATGATGTGATGAAGTTTGTAGACATATGCAAAATATTCTAGTATGCTAAAGGAAAGAAGAAGGACAATTGATTGTATCAACCATATATTCCAGACAGGTTGTGAGTTGCTATTAGTATGGATTTTGTTCTGGGATTCATATGAACATAGAGAGGAAGTCATTCAATATTTGTGGTGGTCGATATATTTTCAAATATGGAATGTTTCATACCATGTCACAAAACCAGTGATGATACTCACACAACGATTTTTTTTTTCAAGGAGATTGGTGAGATTACATGGGTTGCCAAGGACCATAGTTTCAGATAGAGATACTAAATTCGTAGGACACGTTTGGAGGACCTTGTGGAAGAAAATGGGGTAAAGTTTGTCTTTCAGTTCATCATATCATCCTCATATAGATGGACATACTGAGGTAGTGAATCGAAGCTTAGGAAATCTATTAAGGAGTTTAGTCATTGGACATAATAATTAGTGGGATCAAATTATTCCCCAAGCAGAGTTTCCATGTAACGAATCACCAAATAGGAGTATTGGTGAGATCCCATTTGAGATAATATATGGGATGCATCCAAGAGGAATTTAAGAATTGAGGGATTTTGGATGAGATGAATTCTGAAGTAGAGGACCAAAGGACATTATTGTAGAAATGCATAAGTTGCATGAGTAGATCAAAGGACAACTACAAAATAGTAGCCAGAAATACAAAAGCAGAGTAGACCAGAGAATAAGAAAGGTAAATTTTGAAATTTGAGATCAATTCTTAGAACACCTGAGGAAGGAAAGATTTCTGAAAGGGAAATATAACAAGGTGAATATGAAAAATATAGGACCTTGTAAGATCCTCAGAAAATTTGTTACAAATTATTATGAGATTGAACTGCTAGAGGACATTGGAATATCGACAATATTCAATGTAGCATACTTATACCCTTAAAGGATGGATGATACAAAAGGATAGGTGATGAAGAGGAGATTCATTGGAAGTGATAGATGCCCATAGCAGAGTAGCCACAGATAGAGAAGATCTTAGATCATAGGATTCCTAAGAAAACTGGGAGAAAAGTTTATTATGATCATCTAGTTAAGTGGAAAGATCATCCAATAGAAGATTCTAGTTGGGTAATTGAGACTCATATCTAGAAGAATGGACATATAGTGCATGATCTCATGGAAAGGAGTCCATGAATCTTTTTTCCTAGAGGAGTATGATGCAAGAGCATCACCATCAACATTCAATGAGGAAAAGTGAAGGACAACTCTGCATCCAGCGCACATTCAAAAATTTTTGGATCCCAAGGGGAGTGTGTCACTTTAGTATTTTCAAATTATTTTAATTTAAGTCCTTTAATATTTTGAAGCAAGATACATTTTAAACAATCCATGAGATTGTAATTTCTCTAATGCTTAAGGGATTGTACAAAATTCGAGCATCAACTTGTATCTAGATTGTAAATGCTCATTTATTTATGATAAGATTAATGGTAAAATACTTTAATTATGATGTAAAAGCACTACAGAAGACAGAAGGAAGGATCGAGAATCCCCTCCATGTATAAATGCATGTAACCTATGCCCAAAAGAGGTTGCTGAAGATTATTGTAATTGTTGTTGAAACTTATTGTGAGTGATGCCAAAGAGAGAAGTTGAGAGCTACAATAACTATTTGTAAATGTTTTTCTAAAGGAATATACTAGAGGATATTTGCTTCAAATGTCTGAGTTTGCTTATCTTTGAGTTATTTGGGTAATGTTATGTTATCTATTTTTTGTGTTTATATGCCTTTGTGTATTTCATGGTTAAATGAATGAACCTATGATGTTCTATAATTTCCAATTGTTTCTCTTCTAAAAATCATGGTGCAAGGAGTGCATAGTGGTCACACAAGGAGTTCGAAGGCATAGTCATTTTCAGACTCAATAGATCATGAGAGATAGATTATATCTCGTAGAGGGAGTGCAAGGAGTGTGAATATACTCATTGAGTATAAAATATTGAAGATGGCCCCATGGAATGTGTACACAGGGCCAACACTTAGAGAAGTGTTGAAAGAATCTCAGGGTGAGCAAGCGCAAGAAGTGTGAATGATATTTTCTAAGTATCAAGGTGAGGAGAAATATCGCAAGGCGTGCACCAGAGCCTAAGTATTTTAAGGTCAACAAAGTTCATGAAGTATAGATAGATTCAATTCTCAAAAGAAAGAATTCCTTTTGTTTGGAAGATGAGAGGATGAGATCCGTTCAGAGGGAGCCATAGTTTTCATGATCATCATATCTAGAGAAGGTACATGGGTATTGACCCTTGAAGTCCTTCAAACATCGCAAATTCATAAATTCTTAAGTGTGGATTGTGGAGGAGACAAGTTTCCTGAAGTCATAGGATTCAAAGTAAATCTGGACCGTTAGTAAATGAAGACACGTGTCCGCAGATCAAACCTAGTCTGAAAGCTTGACTTTCTGAAATATTTAAGGTGTTGTTTCAAGAGTAAGATAAATTCCTGAAGATTTGAAGCCTAGAGAAGATATTGACCATTGGCATCAGGGCCACGTGTTGGAATATTTCCAGTGGTTCAAAAATTTGGATGTCCGGGAGAACATAGGTGTAAAGTGTTGTGGTTTGAGAACTCCCGAAGGACGAAGTAGATCTCAAATTTCTATTGAGAAGAACACGTGGATCGTAGATCCAACAGTTCACCAGTTCGACACTCTGGAGGTTTTGAAGAGTTGTGTCATGAAAATATCTAAAGCCTAGAGCATGGAGTAAACATAGACCGTTGATCTGAGGCAGATGGTAGCCGCCTGATCTACTAATTTTGGATTTTCATATTTGGAGGTATCGTGTGTTAGATCAATGAAGACTCCTCAAGTCCGAAGTCACGGAACTACTATGAACCATAGATCACGATGCACATTGAGAGCCATTGATCTCTGTCGTTGTTCCTCTGTTCGCGAATTCATCATTCGGGAGGATTGTGAAGTGTTGTTGTTGGAACTCCTGAAACCCAGAGATCCAAAGTGCGAGAGTTCCCTTCGTTTGATGGATTTATCCCATGGTTTTGGCCTGAAGTCATGAAGATTTCGCCCCTGGAGTGAAAAGACCCTCATGGATGTGAATTTGTGCATAGGGTGAAGGAAAAAGGCATGTGGTAAATTATTTTGAGGGTTGATCAAGGGCCCGAGAGATAATTCAGTTCCTTAGTGTGAACGATCCTAGACCAAGAGGTTGCACGAGCCATAGGAGGTGGTTGGGGTTTGCATCATATTGTTAGTAGGATCATGGAAAAACTAGGTAAAGAACATGGAAATGGGTGCTTTTGTATTTGAGATTCACGAGTAGAGTGGTTGCAGTGATTTAGTTTGTATTTATGTTGATTTAGTGGAGGTGCAGTGGTCCATACTAGAGAAAACTCTATAGACATGTTCATGCAACCAGTATTGTCAGAGAAGTTGTTTTGGTGGTTGGTTTCTCTTGGCTTGCAAGAAACGTGATGATTGATTCATTGGGAAAGGTATCATGGAATTTTTCTCAAGGTGGAGATTGTTGGTTTGTGACAACACATACCCTTGCAGTTACATTCAAGGTTTCCTCAAGCATTTGGATTTCCTTATGAGAGGAAACACTTGAGATATCCCCTAGTTAAGTGCAGAATTCCATGAGGAGATGAACTTAAGACTTGTAATTCAATTCTCCACCATTTGGTTGAGAAACAAGAATATCATTTGCCCCCTTCATCTATGTGTTTTTTGTGTGATGTGTTTCCTTCTTTCTCTTTTATTTTAACAACTGTGATTTAAGGCTCAGATCCCAATAGAAAGAGGAAGGAATAACCTAGGTACATATATTAATGCGATATTCGAATGAATTGTCTATAGTATCAAAAAACCAAGGAGATGAGGAATGGTTAACATGTCTATAATTATGGAAGTTTTTCAATAACACTATGCTCAAAAGTGAATGACCTTGGCCGACCTATATAATTTTGGCCAATTCATGAGATGTTATCATATTTCAAGAAGACAATCATAAAAAATGAAATTGAGGTGAGATGCATTACCTCAATAAAACATGATCACATGTATAATTTCATTGTAGATACATTTAAGAAATTTTATAAACTGAAGTCTATGATTTCGAAAATATAAAAATAGTAGAACTTTTTAGGCATGAAAAGGAAAATATGACTCTACCCATGGACCAACAAAATTTCTCGCATAAATGGATCTATTAAGAGATAATTGAGCAATCGACCAACTATGATGCCAAGCATGTATGGGATAAATCACCAAAGTCATAACATAATAATAAGATTTTGAATTTTATATTTTTGAAGTTGGTGATTTTGATTATAAATAAAAATATTAGGCCAACTATGTGCGATATGTCGAGCATGTATTGTCATAACATAATGCTAATCTTTTGAATTTTATATGTTTGCAATAATTGATGATTTTGATTATAAATAAAAAGATTAGTCTCTAGTTAAGGATATTTTTTTGGGTTGGAGTGATTTCAAGAGAATCTTAGTAGCACACCATTTCAAAGCCTTATTTATAAAACTTTTTTCCTGAATTTTTATGTATTTGTTCATCTTTGTGGATTATTCTACAATTGTTTTAATGTCACGAACCTCTAGTTACAATTTAATTACTCTAAATCATCATTGTATCTTACTTTAAATATTATTAAATAATATTTTTCCATAAATTTCCTTTTGAGAAAATACTTACCCTACCTTGAATATATATATAAATTTACTCTAAAATATCACCCTACCTTGAACATATGTATAAAATTACTCTAAAATATCATTGGATTTTACTTTAAATATTATTAAATAATATTTTTTTTTAATATTTCCTTTTGAGAGCATACTCACCTTACCTTAAACCTATATATATATAATTTTTTTTTTCTTTTAACAAATCATATTTTTATAATCACTCATATTAAAAAATAAATTTCATTAAGCGAATACAATCTTCCCCATCTAATATACTATTATTATTGGCTTTTTTCATGAGGATAGGTGGAGTGTCCACTATGATGTAATATTATCCTAGAAATCACAACAATACACATTATAAATCCACCGTCATATTCGATTCTAAGTAAAATATCTTTGAAGTTTCAATTCTTGCAAATCATTTATTTTAATAAGGCTTAGTGGGCGAATGATATAATTTTGATATGATAGCACTAAAATAGTTTTAACCAAACCTTTTGCATGGGCTCACCATGCATTCGTATGGTCCAGAGAAGCTTATTTGTCCTATAGTTTAGTGGCTTTATCTCTCTTTGGTTTTATTGCTTGTTGTTTCATTTGGTTCAACAATACAACTTATCCCAGTGAATTTTATGGGCCCATCGGCCTAGAAGATTCTAAAGATCAAGATTTTACTTTTATAGTTAGAGACCAACATCTTGGATCTAGTGTGGGGTCTGCCCAAGGACCTACTGGGTTAGGTAAATACCTTATGCATTCTCCGACTCAAGAAATTATCTTTGGAGGGGAAACGATGCATTTTTTGGATCTTCGTGCTCCCTGGTTGGAATCCCTAAGTGTTGGAAAAACAGGACCATGGAGCAATAAAATAAAACAAATGCGGAAAAAAAACACAGAAGATACACAATACAATAGAGACACAGATTTACGTGGTTCACCCAGTGTGGGCTACGTCCACCAGAGAAATTTCCAGGTCCTTCCTTTATTATTATCCATCATATGAAGGGATACAACCTACAACAAACCCGTTGTAACTTCCTCTTCTTTCTCTCACAGTATCCTATCTCAGAATACAATCTTCACCTGCATCCATAGCCGTAATACATTTCCCTCATAAAAGAGGGTTACCTTCTAGGGAAAAAAATCCTAACATAATCTCTACCATTAGATCTGCGACCTTATAATGAATGGTCCATATTTACAATGAAATTACAATATAAATTTATAAGGCATTTTTTCCTTCGGGGGTTTCGCCCCCGAACCCCCACTTGCCCCCAGACCCCCTAGCTGGGGGGATATCCCCCCTGGACCCCGTAGAGGGGGTACCCCCCCTCTGCACTCCCCCGTGTGGAAGAGTGGACATACTTTTGGGGTGTAAATACTTCATGGGGTATAAACATGGCTGAAAGTAAAAGACCTCTGAATCAGGAAGATAACCAGGCTCCATAACCAACAATCTCCCACTTGGAGATTGATCTCAACAACTCCACTGCTATTGTATATGCTGGACTCTGAACCTTCTTGGACCTGGAAAATTTCTCATCTTCATCTTCATTCTTGAAGACCAACTGAAACTGAGCAGGAACTCAGTTTCTCCCTTTGTTAACATGTCTGCAGGGTTCTGGCTAGTGTGTATATTTTCCAGCTTCAAATGTCCATCTTCCAAGGAAGATCGTATGAAGTGGTACCTCAACTGTATATGCTTAGTATTTGAATGGAAGGATGAGTTCTTTGCAAGATGAATGGCACTCTCACTGTCACAGTACAACCTGCTATTCTCTTGCTTCTTTCCCAATTCCTCCATAATCCTCTGTAACCAAATCATCTCTTTACTAGCCTCTGTAGCAGCACTATACTCTGCCTTTGTTGTTAAAAGTGCAACAACCTTTTGCAGTTTTTAAATCCAACTTACTGCTATTCCACCTATAGTAAACACATAGCCTGTGGTACTCCTCATGCTATCTTTATCACCTTCCATATCTGAATCAACATATCCTTGTAGAACAGTTTTTGAACCTCCAAAACATAATGCATGATTAGCAGTACCTCTCAAGTATCTGAGAATCCACTTTACTGCCTCCCAATGTTCTTTACCTGGATTGTTCATATATCTGCTCACAACTCCCACTGCATGTGCAATATTTGGTCTTGTGAAAACCATTGCATATATCAAGCTGCCAACTGCTGATGAATATGGGACCCTGGACATGTATTTTATCTACTCCTGTGTCTTGGGACACATTTCCTTAATTAATTTGAAATGGTTGGCCAAAGGCGTACTAACTAGTTTTTCATTCTGCATTCTAAACCTATCCAACACCTTCTCTGTGTACTCACCCTGAGACAATGCCAGTTTGTGATTTTTCCTGTCTCTTGTTATTCTCATACCAAGGATTTTCTTTGGAGCACCCAAATCCTTCATCGCAAATGAATTGGCTAATTTATTCTTGAGCACATTTTATCCTACATATTAGACCCTGCAACAAGCATGCCATATACATACAATAGCAAGATAATAAAGCTTCCATTTTCTAGCTTTTTAAAATAAACATAGTGATCAGAATGACATCTACTATAACCCTGTTCTATCATAAACATGTCAAACTTCAGATACCACTGCCTTGGAACTTGATTTAGTCCATATAAGCTCTTCTTAAACCTGCATACCAAATTCTCCTTCCCTTTGACCTCATATCCCTGTGGTTGCTGCATATAAATCTCTTCCTCCAAATCCCCATGGAGAAAAGATGTTTTTACATCTAACTGTTCAAGACGCAAATCTTCTACTGCCACAAGACTTAAAATAGTTCTAATTGAAGTCATTTTAACAATAGGATAAAATATTTCATCAAAATCTATACCTTTCTTTTGTGAAAACCCCTTTACAACAAGTCTAGCCGTGTACCACTTTTCTCCTCCATCTTCTTCCTTCAACTTGTAAACCCATTAATTCTGCAATGCTCTTTTTCCTGCAGGCAACTTAACCAAGTCCCAAGTATGGTTATTTACCAAGGAGTCCATTTCCTCTTTCATGCCTTGCTCCCACTTCCTTTTGGTGTCTACCTGCATTGCCTCTTCATAACATTCTGGTTCACGAGAATCAATCAACAATAAATAATACAATGAAGGAGAGTATCGTTCAGGGGGTATACTTAACCTAGTAGATTTTCTAACAAAAATTGGAGGTGTTTGAGGTACCTGCTACTCCTGTTGTTGTACATTTTGATTTTCTAATTCCTTTGGGATTTCTTTTTCAGTGATCTCATCAAGCACTATGTATTCTTGTTTTTCTTTTTCCTATTTCTTTCCCTGCAACTGATCTTTGTACATGACCTTCTCATCGAATATGACATCTCTACTCCTAATGATTTTGTTATTTTCATAATCCCATAAGAGATAACCAAAATCATTAACACCATATCTAATAAAGGTACACTTCTTGGATTTTTCCTCAAGCTTTGTTCTATTTTCTTTATCAATATGGACAAATGCTTCACAATCAAAAGTTTTCAAAAAAGAATAGTTTACCTTTTTTCCTGTGCATTCCTCCTGTGGAATTCTACCATCCAAAGAGATTGAAGGTCCTTTGTTTATTAATTAAACAACAATATCTATAGCATCTGCCCAAAACTGTAAGGGAAAACCAACATGCAATCTCATACTCCTTGCACGCTCCATGATTGTCCTGTTCATCCTTTTTGACACACCATTTTCTTGTGGTGTTCTTGGAACTGTCTTCTCTCTACGAATTCCATGGTATGAACAATAATCATCAAACTCCTTGTTGCAATATTCACCGCCATTATCTGATATGAGACACTTCAACTTTTTTCATGTCTCATTTTCAATCAAAGCTTTCCATTTCTTAAAAGTATCAAAAACATCAGATTTTTGTCGAAAGCAATAAACCCAAGTTTTTCTACTTCCATCATCAACAAAAGTAACATAATAATGAGAGCCACCAAGAGATGATACCTGAGTTGGTCCCCATACATCTGTACGCACAAGCTCTAACCTTTCACTCTTCTTTTCTTTTCCAACTCTAAGAAATTTGACTTTCGTCTGTTTTCCATAAACACAATGCTCACAGAAGTCCAAATCAATTTGTTTAAGATATGGAAACAAATTTCTATTGTGAAGTATCTGCATCCCCTTCTCACTCATGTGTCCAAGCCTATGATGCCAAAGTGTTGTTGTTGGTAAATGTTTAACAGGCAACATATGCTTGTCATTGATGGAAAGTACAACAATGAAGATGGCATGAGTACAAGAAGAAGTATCAGAAGTATTTTAGGAATACGTTGTAGAGGAAGCTCGATAAGTTCAGAAGAGATAGTGCAGAGGATTGTTGGTAGGTTTAACAGGCAAAGTGATATTGTCATTGATGGCAGGATCAGAGTGTGCATTAATGGTAAGAACAACGATGACAAAGATCAACATGATCAACAACGCAGTGATAATGGAAGAGGAGGAGCATCAGTGATCGTTGGACCCCATCCTGAATCCCCGATGATCGTCAGATATGAATTCAGACAAGAAGAACATGCAGAAGAGGAGGAAAGATATTAGGCGTCAGATCTGAGCGTAAGATCCAACCATCATTGGATCAGGGAGAACCTGCACGTTCATTAAAGAGAAAGAAGAGGCGAAATGCGAAATGCCAAAATATGTTGGACTGACTCCATTTCGGAGTTTTGTAGATCAGGACTTGAAGGCTTGAGACCCTTCATCATAAGAAGGCGAAATCACGAAGTGGCAAAATTGTGAAGTGGAAAAATCGTGAAGTGGCGAAATCACAAAGTGTCGAAATCGCAAAATGCGAAATGGTGAAATGATCCTAGCCGTTGGATCAAGGTGTGATCTAGGCCATCAGATATAGGAGGTGAATATGGCATACCATGTCAGAAAGGATAGTCGTGGATCATTGGATCAAAAGGATGCATTTTGAAAAAATAGAGCACCACAAAGACTCCATTTCAGAGTTTCCCAGATCGGGAAATCCATAGGAAAGAGGTTCAAACTTGCGATACGCAAGATCACGATCACATCTGGACCATCATACACCAAGATTCTGGACCGTTTATCTAAGCTCCATCTCAAAGTCTCGCCTATCGTGACTTGGAGTGATAAGAACCTCCATCTAAGGAATTGCAAGATGCGAATTCACGATGAGATTTGGACCGTCAATACACCAAGATTCTAGACCGTTGATCTAAGCTCCATCTCGAAGTCTTGCCTATCGCAACTTGGAGTGACGAGAACCTCCATATAAGGAATTGTGAGATGCGAATTCATGATGAGATCTAGACCGTCAATACACCAAGATTCTGGACCGTTGATCTAAGCTCCATCTCGGAGTCTCACCTATCGCGACTTGGAGTGACGAGAACCTCCATCTAAGGAACAATGAGATGTGAATTCACGCTGATATATGGACCGTCAATTCATAGAGATCATGGACCATCGATCAGGGTCGATGAAGGTCATAAGTTCGCGAAAATACCGAAAAGGTGAAATGGATGTAACCTGTGGTCACATCGGTGGAAGATGGGGGAAGGATCTAGTGCAGACAAGCTCCTTTTTGGAGTTTTGGGTATTGCGACTGGGAGTGTCGAGACACTTGGTCACACGAATGCTAAATTGTTGAATGTCGAAATGCCGAAATGAGTGCAAGATCCCATGGAGCCAATCCAACAGTGCAGGTGAATTTGAGTATGATTGGAGGGATAATGTTACTCTTCACAGTGTAACTGCTAGAAACCATTGATGGTTTCTGCCAGAATATTTGAAGAGACTTATGTGTGACCGCCAGAGGAGCTAAAGAGTCTCCAAGCTTCTTCTAGTGAATGAAGACTATTCATAGAGGGGATTGACAGATGGATGAGCATTGAATTCTATAATTGAAATAGAAAGGATAAGCTTGACTGTGCCAAAGAAGACGAGGAGTGATGTTGGATGCATAGTGGGAACCACCAGAGAAGTTGAAGAGGTGCGATGATCAGGTAGAGCACTTGAGATGTGGAGGAGATAGGTGTAGTGTGAGCATGCAGAGGCATTGTGCACATTGCATGCACAAGGTGCATAGAAGCTATAAGTACACGATACAGAGAAGAGATGTTGTTGCAGTTGTTATGAGGGATTCATGAGGGAAGAAGGAGGAGAGTACAACAACTGAAATGCAGAGCAGAAGAATGGTGGATCAAATGGAGATGGCACACAGTGCGTAACGTGAGAAGAACATAAAGCCTAGAGGAGTGTGTAGAATACACTAATGCAGACAGAGCAGTGCAGTATAGCAGAACAATGATAAGTTTGGTAATCCAATGATAAATATTGTATCACTGTGATAAGTTTCATTAGCAAAGATTTATATTTCTAGGTGGTAGGGAGGTGCAAGGGAGGACTGGTGTCCTTAGAGGTTTAAGTGGGAGCTTGAACACAGGGAGTTGGTGCTTTCTTCTAGTTGGTGCTAGAGAAACCAAGGAGTTGGTGCTAGAGAAACCAGGGAGTTGGTGCTTCCTTCTGGTTGGTGCTAGAGAATCCAGGGAGTTGATGCTTCCTTCTAGTGGGTGCTAGAGAAAAACAGAGAGTTGGTGCTCTCAACAAGTTGCAGCTTGCAAAATAGAGGTTGTAGCCTCACAATGAGTTGGTTCTCATATGTATGATAATGTAAAGAATGTAAATAATACTTATCATATAATGGAGAAGAGGTTTTTACCCTATATGGGTTTCCTCGGGAAAATATATGTCTCTGTGTTTCTCATATATGTGATTGATGTTGAATGTGCCATTCCTTATTTCCCTGCATTATTGTGATTATCATTAAGTGTCGTGTAAAGAATTTAAAAGAAGCATAATTGTTTAAGCATGGGCACAACGGATTCACCCCCCCTCTCAGTTGTTCATCAATTGGTATCAGAGTCGGCCCCTTCTATCTAAGGGTAGATCCTAGAGCTTAAACATGTCAAGCCATGAAGGAAATTCGACCAATAAGGCCCATCTTTTCAGTGGAACAAACTTTGCCTTCTGGAACGTTAGAATGAGAACCTACATAATGGCTTTAGGTGCAGATGTCTGGGATGTGGTAGATACTGGTTATGTAAAGCCAGTTGTGCTAGCTAATAAGGATGACAAGCTAGAATTTAGTTTCAACGCTAAGGCTATGAATGCTATCTTGAGTGGGCTTGCAGAAGCAGAATTCGTAAAAGTTATGCACCTAGGAACTGGCAAATAAATGTGGGACAAACTCATTAGCAGTTATGAAGGTAATGAGAAGGTAAAGGATGCCAAGTTTCAAACCTATAGAATATAGTTTGAACAGCTGAAGATGAAGGAAGATGAAATAGTTGGAAAGTACTTTCTGAGAGTAGAATAGATGGTAAATGCAATGAAAGCACTTGGTGAAAAAATTGAGGAACCTTCTTTAGTTTAGAAAATCTTGAGATCTCTCCCAGATAGGTTCAACCCAAAGGTCTCTGATATAGAAGAACTTAATGATCTAAAAACCTTGGAGTTTGATCAACTTCTAGGAACATTGAATGCTTAGGAAATGAGAACAATTAAAGATAAACCCACCTCCAGAGAAGCATCATTCAAAGCAGACAAGAATGAGGATTCTGAGCCCGATGAAATTGAAGCAAAATTTGTGAAGAGATTGAAGAAGGGATCAGACAAATACAAAGGTAAACTACCTTTCAAATGTTTCAACTGTGGTAGAATAGGCCATTTTGCAAATAAATGTCCCCACAAAAGAAAGGATCAGACGTATGATGATGAGGAGAAGCATAAACACATAAATTTCTTTAAAAAGAATAACTTTAAGAAGAAAAGTCTTTGCGTAAACAATGAGGATGATCCTTCAGATGATGAAGACTATGACTCCCTTATTGAAAATAAATTAAATGACTTCATACTTATGGCCAAAGAGGATTATAATAATAACAACACAGGAAGTGAACTTAATGAAGAAGAAGATGTGGTTGACATGGAAGGAGAACTGATTAGTGCACTGGAAGAGATTGACAAACTAAGAATTAAGAACAGAAAGCAAAGAGAATTGATGATACAGTTTGAGAAAGACAGTAAAGGACCTGATGAAGACCTTTTCCTATTAAAAGTGGAATTAGAGGAGGCAAAGAAAATCGAAGATATTCTGAAACAACAGTTATCATAAAAAAGGGCACGATGTGAAGCTTTAGAACAAGAAGTAGTGAAAACAAGGAAAGAAATGGAGAAGTTTCAAGCCTTGTATAAACATAATCTATCAAGTATCAAAGCCTCATAAGGACTAGCCACCATTCTGAACCAGCAAAGGAATCCAAAGCTAAAAACTGGTTTGGGTTATGAAGAAGGATCAGGTAACAGTAAGACCATAAATGAGGAACAAGTCAAGTTTGTCAAGTGTACAACCAATAACTGCAACAAACCTGCAGAAACAAAGGAAGACAATCAGATTCCCTAGATGAGAAAAGAAAAAGGTGCCAGGACTGAATCTGCAGAACAAAGAAATAATGTGCTCCCTGCTGAAAGATGACATCAACCTGGAAGAAATCGATTTTCTCAAAGAAGACAACTGCTTTCCAGGTACAGAGAATTTTTCTATGGTTATTGTTTCTACTGTTCTAATTTTGGTCACAAAGCTGTAAATTGTTCCTACAGACTTAGACATGAGCAATTAAGATTTCGAAGGAATAATTACTTCCCACAACAAAGATTGATGCAACCAAATAACAAACCTTCACAGAATGCAACTTGCCAAATTAAGTCTAGAGACATACAACCAAGAAAGCCAAGAAATAATCAACAGTCAATAAGTAGACAACGCTGCAACAATAAGTTTGACCTATTGAATAATGAGATTGAATGCTACACCTGTCATAACTTTGGACATAAATCTATTGATTGTCGGTTAAAGAACTATGAATCAGACTCAAAATCCCCTGTTAAAAATGTCAAGTTATGGAAGAAGAAGGAAAGTGACAAGTGTGGTTAGTATTGTCCGCTCAAAGAAAAACAAACCCTTGGTATATAGGCAGCAGCTGCTCCAAACATATGACGGGAGACAAAGGTAAGTTTATGTCACTTAGTGAAGGCAAATCTGGAAATGTAACTTTTGGAAATGATGCTCCGGAAAAAATAAAGGGAAAAGGGATGGTAAGCTTAAGTAATGGAAAAGGAAAAGCCCAAGATTTCCTACTTGTAGAAGGGCTGAAACATAACCTTCTCAGTGTAAGTCAGATGTGTGACAGAGGATGTGAAGTAGTGTTCACATCCAAGGAGTGCAAGATAAAGTCTGTAAACTCAGGTCAAGTGGTGGCCAAAGGCATAAGGACTGAAAATAATGTATATGTGCTGAAAGAAAATAGAGAAGAATGTCATCTAAGAAAATATGATGAAAGTTGGTTATGGCATAGAAGACTTGGACATCTTAAATTCGATCACTTAATCAAACTCAAAAATCTCGAGGCAGTAAAAGATCTTCCTAGAATATCAAATCCCCAAGATTCGATATGTAAACCCTGCCAAGTAGGGAAGCTAAACATGACTCAGTTTAAGTCCAAGAGATTTACTTCAATAGAGAAACCACTCCAACTAGTTCATATGGACTTATGTGGACCATCCAGACAGGAAGGCATAGGGAAAGAAAACTACTTCATGCTAATTATTGATGATTACTCCAGACTTACTCGGGTTGCCTTTCTTAAAGAAAAAGATGAAGCATTTGAAAAGTTTAAAATATTTAAGGCTTTAACAGAGACTCAAATAGGAAAGAGGTTAAAGTCAATTAGATCGGACCGAGGAGGAGAGTTTATGTCAAGAGACTTCAAGGAATTCTGTGATGAGAATGGTATCAAGAGAGAATACACAATCCCTAGAACTCCACAACAAAATGCAGTTGTTGAGAGGCAAAATAGAACAGTGCAGGAAATGGCTAGGTCAATGATGAATGAGAAGAACATTGGTCAAAACTATTGGGTAGAATCAATACACACAACAGTTCATGTGCTTAAAAAAGCTCACCTCAGACCACAAAGTGACAAGACACCTTATGAACTGTGGTTTGGAAGACCTGCTACAATTAAACACTTCAAAGTCTTTGGGAGTAAATGCTATATAAAGAATAATGATGAGAACCTTGGAAAATATGATAACAGGGTTGATGAAGGTATCTTATTAGGGTATGCTACAATCAGTAAAGGCTATAGATTCTATAATAAGAGGCTACACAAAATGGTTGACTATATTGATGTAAAAGTTGATGAAGGAATCCCAAAGAGAGAGATGTATAGGAATGAGTCTTTGACAGAAGACACAGCTAAAGCTGAAGATGAACAGGTCCAAGAATCAGAAAATCAAGACTTTGAATCAGATGAGGACTCAGACACTCATTCAGGCTCAAATGAACATTCAACTACAAATTCCTCCTCCAGAATCATTCAAAAGAATCATCCTACAAATCAATAAATTGGGGAAAAAGACAAAGGTGTACAAACCATGAGAAAGTTAATCAAAAACATCGAACAATCTCATACAACCTTCATATCCATGCTGGAACCCAATAATTTTAATGAATCCAACATAGATGACCATTGGATTAACACAATGAATGATGAACTTGATCAGATTGAGAAAAACAGTACGTGGGAGTTGGTTCATAAACCTGAAGGAAAAAACGTCATTGGCTCTAAATGGATCTTTAAGAATAAGTTGAATGAGCAAGGACAAGTTGTTAGGAACAAAGCAAGGTTAGTCTGTAAACGATATGCTCAGATAGAAGGACTGGATTATGATGAAACATTTGCGCCCGTATCAAGATTAGAAGCTATCATAATGTTTCTTGCCTATGCTTGTCATAAAAGGTTTAAAGTCTATCAAATGGATGTCAAGTCCACTTTTCTAAATGGAGATTTAAGCGAAGAAGTCTATATGGAACAACCAGAGGGTTTTGAACTATCTGATAACCCTGAATTAGTATGCAATCTGAAGAAATATTTATATGGGATAAAACAAGCCCCTCGAGCTTGGTATCACAGACTAGATATGTATCTCAAAGAAAAAGGGTTCAAGAGAGGAACAATTGACAACAATCTGTATATTAAATCAGAGGATAATAATTTTCTCATCGTATTGGTCTATGTAGATGACATCATCTTCGGATGTATTAAGGATCCATTGGTACAATGGTTTTCTTCTGCCATGGAATCAGAATTTGAAATGTCTATGATAAAAGAACTGTCATTTTTTCTTGGTCTGCAAATTAATCAGAGGACTGGAGGGATGTTCATCTCTCAAGAAAAATATCTAAGAGAAATGATGAAAAGGTTTCAAATGGAAGATTATAAACCTGTGGGTACACCTATGGTTACTGGATGTAAATTAAGAAAGGATGATGACTCACCTGATGTTGATCAAAGCTCATATAGATCAATGATTGGCAGCCTGTTGTACATCATAGCATCTCACCCAGACATAATGCATGTTGTAGGAATGGTAGGAAGATATCAGGCTGCACCTAAACATAGTCATTTGCAAGCTATCAAAAGGATATTCAGGTATTTGAAAGAAACAATGACTTATGGTCTGTGGTATCCCAGAAATCAAAATTTTCAGCTAACTGCTTATTCAGATGCAGATTGGGCAAACTGTGTTGATGAGAGAAAAAGCACCAGTGGAGGAGCATTCTTCCTGGGTGACTCTTTAGTAGCCTAGCTTATTAAAAAGAAAGGCTCCATTTCTTTATCAACCACAGAGGCAGAGTACATTTCTATTGCTACCTGTTGCACTCAGGTATTATGGATGATTCAAGCACTTGCAGACTTGGAGGTAAAATACACTGCACCGATCCTGATTCATTGTGATAACACTAGTTCCATCAGTGTGTCTAAAAATCCTGTATTCCCCTCCAAGACCAAGAATATTCCCATAAAATATCATTTTATGAGAGAGCATGTCACCAATCATATTGTTGAGGTCCATTACATTCCAACCACAAAACAAATTACATACATTTTTACTAAACCTCTAGCCAAGACACCATTTGAATATCTCAGACATAAGTTGGGTGTTATCCCGTCTCACATCTAAGAAAGTTCATCTTGTTAGGGGGATTTTTGTATTGATTGATTGAATATCTGATACCTCCTAAAATTACTGCAACATCTCAGGGGGAGCATGTTCTCTTTGACATTGATGTCAAAGGCGGAGAAAAGAATTTGGGTGCCTTAGTTTCCATCAATGCCAAAGGGGGAGATTGTTGGTAAAGGTTTAACAGGTAGAATATGCTTGTCATTGATGGAAAGTACAACAGCGAAGATGGCATGAGTAAAAGAAGAAGTATCAGAAGTATTTTAGGAAGACGCTGCAGAGAAATATCGATAAGTTCATAAGAGATAGTGCAAAGGATTGTTGGCAGGTTTAACAGGCAAAGTGAGCTTGTCATTGATGGCAGGATCAGAGTGTGCATTGATGACAAGAACAACGATGACAAAGATCAACATGATCAGCAGCGCAATGATAATGGAAGAGGAGGAGCATCAATGATCGTTGGATCCCATCCCGAATCACCAATGACCGTCATATATGAATTCAGACAAGAAGAACGCACAGAAGAGGAGGAACGATCTTAGGCATCAGATCTGAGCGTAAGATCCGACCATCATTGGATCAGGGAGAACCTGCACGTTCATTAAAGAGCAAGAAGAGGCGAAATGCGAAATGCCGAAATATGTTGGTCTGACTCCATTTCGTAGTTTCGTAGATCGGGACATGAAGGCTTGAGACCCTTCATCATAAGAAGGAGAAATCGTGAAGTGGAGAAATTGCGAAGTGGCAAAATCGCGAAGTGGCGAAATCACGAAGTGCCGAAATCGCGAAATGCGAAATGGTGAAATGATCCTAGCTGTTGGATCAAGGTGTGATCTAGGCCGTCAGATCCAGGAGGCGAATATGGTAGACCATGTTAGAAAGGATAGTCATGGACCGTTGGATCAAAAGGACGCATGGAAAAAAATCAGAGCACCACAAAGACTCCATTTCGGAGTTTCGTAGATCGGGAAATCCAAAGGAAAGAGGTTCAAACTTGCGATAAGCGAGATCGCGATGAGATCTGGACCATAAATACACCAAGATTCTAGATCATTGATCTAAGCTCCATCTCAGAATCTCGCCTATCATGACTTGGAGTGATGAGAACCTCCATCTAGGGAATTGCGAGATGCGAATTCACGATGAGATCTGGACCTTCAATACACCAAGATTCTGGACTGTTGATCTAAGATCCATCTCGGAGTCTCACCTGTCGCAACTTGGAGTGACGAGAACCTCCATCTAAGGAATTGCGAGATGCGAATTCACGATGACATCTAGACCGTCAATACACCAAGATTGTGGACCGTTGATCTAAGCTCCATTTTAGAGTCTCGCCTATCGCGACTTGGAGTGACGAGAACCTCCATCTAAGGAACAACGAGATGCAAATTCACGATGAGATATGGATTGTCAATTCATCAAGATTGTGGACCGTCGATCAGGGTCGATGAAGGTCATAAGTTCACGAAAATACCGAAAAGGTGAAATGGATGTAGCCTGTGGTCACATCAGTGGAAGATGGGGAAGGGGCTAGTGTAGACAAGCTCCTTTTCGGAGTTTCAGGGATCGCAACTGGGAGTGTCGAGACACTTGGTCACATGAATGCCGAATTGTCGAATGTTGAAATGTCGAAATGAATGAAAGATCCCATGGAGCCAATCCAACAGTCTAGGTGAATTTGAGTATGATTGGAGGGATAATGTTTCTCTTCACAGTGTAACTGCTAGAAACCATTGATGGTTTCTACCAGAAGATTCAAAGAGACTTCTGTGTGACCGCCAGATGAGATGCAGAGTCTCCAAGCTTCTTCCAATGAATGAAGACTATTCTTAGAAGAGATTGACATATGGATGAGCATTGAAGTATGTAACTGAAACTAAAAGGATAAGCTCGACTGTGCCAGAGAAGATGAGGAGTATCAACTGCCAGAGAGGCTAAGGAATCTCAGTTGAACACATAGTGATGTTAGACACGTAGTGGGAACCACCAGAGAAGTTGAAGAGGTGCGATGATCAGGCAGAGCACTCGAGATGTGGAGGAGATCGATGCAGTGTGAGCATGTAGAGGCATTGTGCATATTGCATGCACAAGGTGCACAGAAGCTATAAGTACATGGAATAGAGAAGAGATGTTGTTGCAGTTGTTATGATTGATTCAAGAGGGCGGAAGTAGGAGAGTACAGCAACTGAAATGCAAAGCAGAAGAATGGTGGATCAAATGGAGATGGCACACAGTGCATAATGTGAGAAGAAAATAAAGCATAGCGGAGTGTGCATAAGACACTGATGCAGATAGAGCAGCGCAATATAGCAGAACAGTGATAAGTCTGGTAAGCCAATGATAAATATTGTATCACTGTGATAAGTTTCATTAGCAAAGATTTATATTTCTAGGTGGTAGGGAGGTGCAAGGGAGGACTGGTGTCCTCAGAGGTTCAAGTGGGAGCTTGAACACAGGGAGTTGGTACTTCCTTCTAGTTGGTGCTAGAGAAACCAAGGATTTGGTGCTAGAGAAACCAAGGAGTTGGTTCTTCCTTATGGTTGGTGCTAGAGAATCTAGAGAGTTGGTGCTTCGTTCTAGTGGGTGCTAGAGAAAAACAGAGATTTGGTGCTCTCAACAAGTTGCATCTTTCAAAATAGAGGTTGTAGCCTCACAATGAGTTGGTGCTCATATGCATGATAATGTAAAGAATGTAAATAATACTTATCATATAATGAAGAAGTGGTTTTTACCCTGTATGGGTTTCCTCGAGAAAATATCCGTCTCTCTGTTTCTCATATATGTGACTGATATTGAATGTGCCATTGCTTATTTCCCTGCATTATTCTGATCATCATTGAGTGCCTTGTAAAGAATTTAAAAGAAGCATAATTGTTTAAGCACGGGCACAACTGATTCACCCCCCCTCTCAGTTGTTCATCAATTGTATCCACTCCTGTAGAAGCTAAAGAGATAGAAGAGTCAGTATTACCAACACATAAATACAATGTA
>ML800227.1:245946-290462 GCA_009831015.1 Picea engelmannii | reverse complement strand
AAACCCTAACATAATCTCTATCGTTAGATCTGCGACCTTATAATGAACGGTCCAGATTTACAATGAAATTACAATATACATTTACAAGGAAATTTTTCGTTCGAGGACTTCGCCCCCGAACCCCTGCTGGGGGACCGCTTTCCCCCAGACCCCCCAGCCTGGGGGATACCCCCCCTGGACCCCACAGAGGGGGTACCCCCCTTCTGCACTCCCCCGCGTGGAAGAGTGTACATACTTCTGGGGTGTAAATACTTCATGGGGTATAAACATGGCTGAAAGTAAAATACCTCTGAATCAGGAAGATAATCACGCTCCACAACCAACACTAAGAGGCCCTAATAACAATAAGTAATAACATAATACATGATATAAGAGCAATCACTAGTTATGATCTCAATATTGATGGGGTATGAAGGCTCGAGAAGCCCCTCCATGTATAAATATATGTAATATATGCCCAAATGAGACTACTGAGGATTATTATTGTTGTTGAGAGTTGTGGAAGGGATGCAAGAACTCTTTATAAGAATACTTTGCTGAATGAATATAATAGGAGAATATTAATTCTAGATATCTATACATGTTTTCCTTTGAGTAATTGGGTAATGTCATGTTATTTACTTTCTGTGTTTTATATGCATGTGTGTGCATTTTATGGTTAATTGAATGAACCTGTATTGTTCTTTAAGTTTCCATTGTTTCTCTTCTAAAGAACTGGTGCAAGGAGTGCACAGTAGCCACGCAAGGAGTGTGAACGCATAGTCATTTTTCAAACTAAGAATCTCAGAAGAGATAGTGTGAAATTGTGCATGGTGAGTCAAAGGAGTGCACACATACTCATATGAGTATAAGAACTCAAGAAGACCCTTGCAAGGTGTGCATAGGGCCAACACTTAGTCAAAGTGTTGAGGAGTCTCGAAGAAGACGAACGCAAGGAGTGCGTGGGAATATTTTCCAAAAATATCTAAGTATCAAGTTTTCATAGGAGCGCAAGGTGTGTGATAGAGACCCAAATCACTTGCGTGTTAAAGCTCAGGAGAAATAATGACCATAAGTATTTGAAGGGAAACCCTTTTCAATTTCAATATAAAGTAGACGAGATCCACCTGAGGAGGAGTAGATCTTTCCTAGTTGTTAGATTTGGGAAATTAGCACGGGTGCTAACCCCTAAAGTCCTTCAAACTTTGTGTATTCAGAGGTTTCTGCGTGTTGTGTGCAAAGTAGGCAATTTTCCCGAAGTCTCGCGAATCGTAGAAGATATGGACCATACGATTGTGGGGACACATGTCCATAGATCCAAATTAGTTAGGAAGTTCAACTGTCCAGAAGATTAGGAGTGTGATTGTGTAAGTATGAACGCTTCCCGAAGTTCTGAAATTCGGAACAAATCCTAACCATCGACCCAAAGAGCCACGTGTCAGTATATCTTAGAGTTCATAGATTTGGTACTCTAGATGAATAGAGGCATATTCAATTTTGGGTTGAGAAATCCCAAAGGCCTAAAGACCTGAGTTGATATTGACCATCAGTCAAGGAGGGACATGTGGAGAGAATATCTAGCCTTCGCTAGTTCGACGTTCGGATTTTTTGAAGGGTTGGGTTACAAAGATACCCGAAGTCCCGAATCTAGGAGTGTAGAGTAAACGAAGACCATATATCTCTACATTCGTTGGGAGTTATAGATATTTTTCGTAGTTCGGTTGTTCACGATTTAGGCCTTCGGAGGGTTCATAGTGTGTTTCTTTCGGGACTCATGAAGCCCAGATTTCAGAAGTCTCGAATTCTTTATAAAAAGTGAAGATCGACCCACATTTTCGGCTTAGAGTCACATGGAGGAATCTGTCAGTGTTTGAGGACCCTTGCAGACTTTATTTTTGTCATGGTGAATAGGTAAAATGCCTATGGCACATAGATATTGAGGGTTCGGAGAGGACCCAACAACTGATTCAATTTCCTAGTAAGGATGATTATAGACCATGAGGTCGTGCGAGCCCTAGGGGGTGGTGGGGATTTGCATCAAGTGGTATCAAAGAACTAATTTTTCCTATAGATAGCAGGCAATGATAGAAATAATAAGACTTGGAATAATGCTTCCAAGGATATGCAGACAAAGACCCATGGTAAATGCAGCCATGGAAGAGGAAATGAGAAAACTTTGTGCAAGGATGGACTCGATGGAGACAAAACAGAGAAGAAAACCTAATAATGGTGACATCAATGAAAGTGAAAATGAAGAAGTTGAGGCAGAGGAAGTTGCAGGAGAACATGATACAGTGGAGGGACTGTTGAGCACTGTTGTCAAGCTGGGATCCAAAGAGAAAATAGAGGTCTCAATGTATGAAGGTAATTTAAATGTGGAGGAATTTCTTTACTGGATAAGTTCTTTAGATAAGTACTTCGATTATGAGGATATTGATGATGAAAATAAAGTGAATCATGTTTTGACCAGACTGAAAGGACATGCAACATTATGATGGGATGAGTTGCGAGATGACATAAGATTCAAAGGTAAGTCCATAATTAAGATTTGGGATAGAATGGTAGCAAAATTAAAGGATAAGTTCATACAAAAATATTATCAAGTGAATATGTTCATAAATCTACATAACCTGAGACAAAAAGGTTTGTTGGTGAAAGAGTACACCGAAGATTTTTAAAAGATGAATATCAGAGAAAGACATAGAGATAATGATGAAGAAAAGGTTGTCAAGTACATTAATGGCATGAGATATGAAATTCAAGATGAAATCGTCATGATGACAATGAGAACAATGGAATATTATTATCATGTAGCTCTGAAAGTGGATGAAACGTTGGCAAGAAGTAAGAGTCAATGAAATAGAGTGAAAAGTCCAAGCAGAGGCAGAGGAACCATCAAAGAAAAGTTCTAGAAGCCCAGACCAAAATCTGGAAGATATCATAGTCAGACAGAAAGGGGAGGACGTTCTCAAGGAGGAAATTTTCATGGAAGAAATTATTTTCCCAGAGGAATAGGAAGAGACAGAGGAGGATAAGTGAAGTGTTATGCTTTTGGAAATACAAGACACATGTATTGGGAATGTATCAAAAGAAAGAATACAGGAAGTGGAGAATCTCACATTTCTGAAGCACAAAAGAGGATTGTAGAGTCATAAATGAAAGAATAATAAGCGGAAGAAGGAATATCACTCATGATGAGAAAAGTTCTTGTAAAACCTGAGAAAGAGGTAAGAGAACTAGTCCAGAGTAACAATATGTTTAGAACTTCTTTCAAAACCAGATATTGGGTATGAGGGTGATCATAGACAATGAAAGTACTGATAATTTAGTATCCGCAAAGATGGTGGAGAAAATGAATATGGAGACAACTGCACATCTGAATCCGTACAAGGTATCATGGTTGCAGAAAGGAAATCAAGTCATGGCAAGTCGACAATGCAAAGTTGAGTTTAGAATAGGTGGTTATAATGATGAAGTTCCTTGTGATGTCATACCTATGGAGATTTGTCATGTTCTATTGTGAAGACCATGGCAATATGACAAAAATTCTGGAAGAAAGAACACCTATACCCTGGAGAATAATGGGTGTAAACATATGTTGTTGACAACATAAGATAAAGGAGTCAAAGAATAATCTAGTCCAATTATAATTCATATGAGTGGGAAGGAGCTCTTGATAGAAGTGAAGAAATAATAGGTGATACAATTTGTTGTTATAGGTAAGCCAAGAGTTATCCTTACAAGAACATCTATGGATGATTTTCCTGTAGAAGTCCAAAAGTTATTATATGAGTTTGTTGATATTTTGGTGGATGAGTTACATCACTCTTTATCGCCCATCATGAGTATCAGTCACCATATCAACCTTATTACATGAGCAAGTTTTTGAAATTAAGAAACATATAGATTGACACCTTGAGAGAATGAAGAGGTCAAGAATCAAGTCCAAGAATTGTTGGATAAGGGTTTAGTTAAATAAATTTGAATCTATGTGTCGTACCAATTGTATTGAGTCCAAAAAAATATGGAGGTTGGAGAATGTGAATAGATTCAAGAGCCATCAACAAGATAACCATCAGGTATAGATTCCCTTTACCCAAAATGGATGATTTGATGGATTGATTGAGTGGAGCTAGTTATTTTTCCAAGATAGACTTGAAGAGTGGTTATCATCAGATAAGAATGAGAGAGGTAGATGAATGGAAGAAAACATTCAAAACAAATGAAGGATTGTATGAATGGTTGGTTATGTCATTTTGGATTAACAAATGGACTGAGTACATTTATGAGGTTGATGAAAGAATTACTCAAAGATTTTATTGGTAATTTTGTAATTGTTTATTTGGATGATATTTTAATCTCCAGTAAGACTGAAGAGGATCACTTGAGACATATGGAGATTGTGTTGAGAAGATTGCAGCAGGAGAAGCGGTTAGTGAATTTGAAGAAATTTTCTTTCATGAAAACAAAACTTATATATTTGGATTTCGTAATCTCTTCAAATGAGTTGAAGATGGACCCAGAGAAGGTGAGGGAAATAAGAGATTGGTCTTTTCAAAGAAGTGTATTTGAGGTAATAATTTTTCATGGATTGGAAATTTTTTATAGGAAATTCATTAGGAATTTCAGTAGCATTTGCGCACCTATACTAGACACCATAAAGAAGGAGCATAATTATTTTAATTGGACAAAAGAAGATGAAAAAGGATTTAGAGTGTTGAAATCCAAGATAACAAAACAACCTATTCTATTTCTATCGTATTTTAAGAAGACATTTCAAGTAAAATGTGATGCAAGTGGAGTAGCCATTGGCACAATTTTAACTCAAGATAATAAGCATGTTTCTTATTTCAGTGAGAAGTTGAATGATGTTAAAAGGAATTATTCCACATATGATAATGAATTTTATGTTGTGATTCAATCATTGAAAAAATGGAGGCATTATCTTATTCCAAAACTATTTGTTTTATATTTTGATAATCATTGAATACTGTTTATAACCAGACAAAAGAATTTGAACTAGAGACATGCCAAATGCGTAGAATTGATGCAAAATTTTAATTTTTTTACGAAGCACATTAGTGGAAGCACTAACAGAGTTGCAGACGCCTTGAGCAGGAGATGTTGGATGTTGCAGGAATTTCAAGTGAAGGCCTTGGGAATTGAACAACTGAAGGATATGTATTAGGAAGATCCAGATTTCATAGAGGCTTATGAAGCATGTGAGAACCCTTTACTGAGGGAAATAAATCAGTGGATGGAATATCATATCCAAGGTGGAATTTTATTTAAAGGAAACCGGATATGTATCTTGAAGTTCTCAATGAAGGATAACTTGTTGAAGGAAAAACATAGTGGAGTTTTGGGTGGACACTTTGGCCATGCTAAAAAGTATGTGCAACTTAATTCTTCGTATTTGTTTCCAGGTATGAGGTCTGATGTCAAGAAATTTGTGGACATATGTACAATATTCCAATATGATAAAGGAAAGCAACATAACACTGGATTGTATCAACCATTGCCTAGTCCAGACAGACCGTGGGATGCAATAATCATGGATTTTTTTTCTGGGATTGCCTAGAACCCAAGGAGGAACTGATTCTATATTCATAGTTGTTAACAAAATTTTGAAGATGACACATTTTATTCCATTTCACAAAACCAACGATGCTACCCATATAGAAAATTTGTTTTTCAAGGAGATTGTGAGATTACATGGATTGTTAAGGAGTATAGTTTCAAAGAGACACTAAATTTGTGTGACACTTTTGGAGAACATTGTGGAAGAAGTTGGGGAAATTTTTTTCTTTCAGTTCAACGTATCATCGTCAAACGGATGGACAGACTAAAGTGGTAAATCAAATTTTAGGGAACTTGTTGAGGAGTTTGGTCATTGATCTTAATATCCATTGGGATCAAATTATTCCCCAAGAATATTTTTCATATAATGACTCACCAAATAGGAGCACTGGTAAAATCCCATTCCAGATAATATATGGAATGCATCCAAGAGGAATTTCAGAGTTAAGAGATTTTGGACGAGATGAGTTCTAAAGTGCAGGAGAAAAAGATTTTTCTGCAAAGATGAAAAACTTGAATGATCATATTAATGGGAAACTACAGAATATCAACCAGAAGTACAAAAGCATAGTAGACTAGAGAAGAAGAGAGTTAAATTTTGAAGTTGGATATTAGGTTTTTGTACATCTGAGAAAAGAGAGATTTCTGCAAGGAAAGTATAACAAGTTGAAGATGAAGAATATAGGACTGTGTAAGATCCTCAAAAAATTTGTTGCGAATTCTTATGAGATCAAATTGCCAACAAACATTGGAATATCACCCATATTTAATGTAGCAGACGTGTACCCTTACATGATGGATGGTCCATATGGTGAGGGGGAGATTCAATGGAAACAACAGATGCCCATAGTAGAGAAGCCACATATAGAAAAGATCTTATCTTAGAGGATTGGTAAAAACACCAAAAGGAAGAGTTATTATGAGTATCTGGTTAAGTGGAAGGTGGAAGGACCATCCAACAGAAGATGCCAGTTAGATAACTGAAGTTGATATCTAGAAGCATGGAAAGAGAGTGCAGGTACTCATGGATAAATGTCCATGAATATTTTTTCCAGAGGAGTATGATGCAGTAGAATCTTCAACAATGTTCATCAAGCTGGGTGGAGGAAAACTCAACATCAAGCATGCACATCCAAATAGTTTTGAGACCCAAGGAGAGCACATCAATTTGATATTTTTAAAAGATTGTAATTAAAAGAGATTTTAATGTCTTGAGGCTTGAGCCATCAAATGAGATCGTGAGAGATTGTAATTTATTAAATTCCCAAGGATATTGTACATATATTGTGCATCGTCTCATATATGGGTTGTAAATATCATTTATTGTAATAAGGCTTAGTGGGAGAATGATATAATTGTGATATGATATCACTAAAGTAGTGGGTAGGAAGGCTCGAGAAGCCCCTCCATGTATAAATATATGTAATATATGCCCAAATGAGGATGTTGAGTATTATTATTGTTGTTGAGAGTTGTGGAAGTGCTGCAAGAACTCTTTGTAAGAATATTTTTTTGAATGAATATAATAGGAGAAGATTACTTCCACATCTCTGTACATGTTTTCCTTTGATTAATTGCATAAAGTCGTGTTATTTACTTTATTTGTTTTATATTCTTGTGTGTTCATTTTATGGTTAATTGAATGAAACCATAGTGTTCTGTAAGTTTCATTTTTTTCTCTTCTGAAGCACTTGTGCAAGGACTGCACAGTAGCCACACAAGGAGTGCGAAGGAAGAGTCATTTTTAGACTGACAAGCTCAGAAGAGATAATGTGAAATTGTCCAAGGTGAGTGCAAGGAGTGCACATATACTCATCTCAGTATAAGAGCTCGAGAAGACCCTTTCAAGGTCTGCATAGGGCCAACACTTAGTCAAATTGTTGAGGAGTCTCGAAGAAGACAAAAGCAAGGTGTGTGTGGAAAGATTTTCCAAAAATATTTAAGTATTGAGTTTTCAGAGGAGCGAAAGGTGTGTGCCAGAGACCTAATTCATTTGAGTATTAAAGCTCAGGAGAAATAGTGACCATACGTATTTGTGGGGAAACTCGTTTCAATTTCAAGATTGAGTGGACGAGATTCGCTCGAGGAGGAGTAGATCATTCCTAGCACTCAGATCTGGGAAATTAGCGCAAGTGTTAACCTATGAAGTCCTTCAGACTTCACGTATTCAAATTTTTCCGCATGTTGTGTGCAAAGGAGGAAAGTTTCTCGAAGTCCTTAGAACCAGAGAACATTTGGACCATTTGATTGTGGGAACACATGTCTATAGATCCAAAGTAGTTCGGATGTCCGACTATCCAGAAGAGTAGAAGTGTGATTGTGGAAGTATACAATATTCCCAAAGTTTCGAAGTCTAGAACGAATCCTAATCATCAGCAAAAAGAGCCATGTGTCAGTAGATCTCAGATTTCATAGATTTGGTACTCCAAAGGAATAGAGACATATTTCATTTTGGGTTTAGAACTCTTGAAGGCTCGAAGGATGGAGTTGATCTCGATTTTCGATCACGGAGGGACACGTGCAGAGAAGATCTAGCCTCCTCTTGTTTATCGTTCGAAGGTTGTGAAGGGTTGGGTTGCAAAGATACCCAAAGTCCTAAATCCTAGAGTGTACAGTAAATAGAGACCATAGATCTCGACATTCGTTGGGAGCCATAGATCTTTGTCATAGTTCGGTTGTTCACGAGTTCTACCTTTGGAGGGTTCATACTGTGTTTCTTTAGGGAATATCAAAGCCCAGAGTTCTAAAGTCCTAAATTCTAAATACAGGTGAATATCGTCCCAAGGCTTCAGCCCAGAGTCACGTGGAGGACTCTGTCGGTGTTTGAGGACCCTCACAAGCTTGATTTTTCATGCGAGGAATAGGTAAAAGGCCTATGGAACATAGATATTGAGGGTTCATAGAGTACGTGAGAGTTGATTCAAATCCCTACTAAGGACTATCCTAGACCAAGAGGTTGTGTGAGCCCGAGGGAGTGGTGGGGGTTTACATCACAAGGGAAGAATGGAAGAATGATGAAGACGTGTGGACTCTCATTAAAAAGTTGCAGCAAGATTCCAGTGCATCAGATACATTTACATGGAAAAATGATTCACTATGGTACAAAGATCTATTATATTTATTTATATTTATGGTACTAAAAAAAAAGTACTTTTGGAATTGCACACCTATCTAGTAGGAGGGAACTCATGATTTTTGAAAACCTACCACAAGGTCAAGAAGGATTTTTTTTGGGATGGCCTTAAAATTGATGTTTAAAGGTTTGTGGCAGAATGTTTGGTTTGGTAACAAAATAAGGTGAAAACAATTAAGACCCCGAGTCTTTTAAATATATTATCCATCCCAAGTTAGCATTGGGAGGAGGTTTCCATGGATTTCATCATAGGGTTACTGAAGTCTGAAGGAGAGAGTGGCATCATGGTGATTGTCAATAGACTGACCAAGTATGCACACTTTTGTGCACTCACTCATCCTTTCAAAGCTAGTACAATTGCCACCACAATCATAGAGACAATTCAAAAGATACATGGAATCCCAAATATTATTGTAAGTGACAGAGATCCCATCTTCACTGGACATTACTGGAAAAAATTATTTTCTTGTTTGGGTACTCAATGGCTCATAGCTCATCTTATCATCCTCAATCTGATGGACAGACCGAGATAATGAACAAATTTCTGGAAGGTTACCTTTGTTTCTTTGTCTCTGATAAGAAAACACAATGGTTCAAGTCGTTACCCTTGGCAGCATGGTGGTATAACACTTCCTTTCACACTAGAACAAAAATGACACCATTTATATAACTCTGTGGATATCACCCACCTTCCATCACTTATTCTCTAAAAGAAAAATCTAAGGTTCAAGCAGTGGAAGGTCACATCGAGCATCAACCACAAGTTCTCCAACTCTTAAAGGACAACCTAACCATGGAAAAAAATCCCACGAAACAACAAGCAGATCAACATCATAGTGAAAGAAGATTTGAAGTATAGGATTGGGTATTTTTAAGTCTACAACCATACAAACATGTGTCCCTCAAGCACGCTAAGAAGGATAATAAATTATCACCAAACTACTATGGACCTTATAAGTTATTGCAAAAGATTGGTAGTATGACATACAAATTGGAGTTTCCTGCATCTTCACGAGTACACCCAGTTTTCCATGTGTCATGCTTAAAGAAGGTTATAGGTGACAAGATCTCAGTTCAAACTATATTTCCAAAACTTGACGAGGAAGGAAAAATAATATTGAAGCCCGAAGCTATTAGTGACACAAGAATTCTCCAACTGAGGAATAGATCCATTTTAGAGTATCTCATTAAGTAGAGGAAACTACCTGCTGAAGATTCCACTTGGAAAGATAAGTCTTTTATACAGAAGCATCCATAATTACGCAAGCTTTACGGAAAACACTTGTCTAAAGGGGAGGGGCATTCTAAGCCCCAAATAGTGGCACATTACCTCATAATTGGGGCATATTACATTAGTATTGTTATTTTATTTATATCGTCTTGAATCCATTGGTTGTAATTGTACCTCCTAGTCTCCTATATATACCAAGGAGACCTTTTCATTTGGAATCATCTTGTATTTGTAAATTTGTGTGGTGTATAAGGAGGTTTCCCCCTCAAAAAGGCTTATTATATGAAATTTTCTCTTTATCAAGGCGTTGAGTACTTATTTTGAGGTTTTTATGCTATCATGATATTTGGCTCTTAAAAGTCTATGATTTTGAAAATATAAAAATAATACAACTTTTAAGACATGAAAAAAAAAAATATGACTCTACCCATGGACCAACAAAATTTCCCACATGAATTGATATATGAACATATTTGAGCACTCTGCCAACTATGATGTGAAGCATGTATGGGCTAAATCACCAAAGTCATAACATAATTTGCTAAGCTTTTGAATTTTATATTTTTGAAGTCGGTGATTTTGATTAAAAATAAAAATATTGGATCAACTATGATGAGGGATGCATAACATGTATTGGCTAAATCACCAAAGTCATAACATAATGCTTAGCTTTTGAATTTTATATTTTTGTAGTAGTTGGTCATTTTGATTATAAATAAATAAAAATTCTCTAGTGAAGGGTCTTTTTTGGGCTTGAAGTGATTTCAAGAGAATCCTAGTAATAGACCATTTGAAAGTCGAATTCATAAATCTTCTTGTAGATGTACTTTGAGAGAATTGTAGTAGCAAACCATTTCAAAGTTGAATTCATAAACCTTCTTGTGGATTGTAGATTTTAACCTTGTACAATATCTACTGCATACAGATATTCGGTAAAGGAACATAAAAGATACAATGGCAAATACAAACATTACACAGAGATTTTTCCCTTGGAAACCCAAACCAGGAAAACCAACATATTTTTATATTATTCATCATGTTACAATGTTTACAATACAAAATACATATAGGAGCCAACGTCATCCAAAACCCTAACCCAATGACCTGGATTAGTAGAAAACCCTAATTTCTTAACCGGAAATAGAAAACCATCGGCAAAGAAACCATATGCTGAAAAACCACCTAAATATAATGCGGTCCCCAGGCAGAAAAAATGCGGTCCCGATGCATAATTTTATTTTTCGGGGGTGATGCCCCAAACCCTGCGCAGGGGGCTCCGCCCCCCTCTAACCTCCCTGCGCGCCTGGCGCATACGCTCAGTCACTACTACTTGTACAAAGAATATAACACATACCCACCATGAATTATATCTAGTAATGATTTCATTACTCTAAATCATCATTATATCTTACTTTAAATATTACTAAATAATATGTTTCCATAAATTTCTTTTTGAGAAAATACTTACTGTCCATTTAACATATATAAATTTACTCTAAAATATCACCCTACCATGAACATATGTATAAATTTATTATAAAATATCATTGTATTTTACTTTAAATATTACTAAATAATATTTTTTTCATGTTTCCTTTTGAGAGCATACTCACACTACCTTAAACTTATTTATATATATTTTTTCTTTTTATTTTAAGAAATCCTATTTTTATAATCACATATTAAAAAACAATTACATTAAACGACTACAGATCTCCGCCCATCTAATATACTATTTGTCAATTTTATGATGGAATACTACCGTGGATATCACAACAATAAACATTATAAATCCACGGTCATATTTGATTCTAAGTAAAATCTCTTGGAAGTTTCAATTCTTAAGCATGTCACTTTAAAATGTACATTTCGTCTTCAGAAATATTGTTGGATTTATTTATTGAAAATGTTTAATAAAATGATAAAACATTCCTTTTTTCCAATAGTTCAAAACTTACATTTAACAACAAAAGATTTAAAGTATATAACTCTGTTTAAATCGATGAGGTTGTTCTCCAAAAATGAAGTCAGAAATCACGTTTTTTTTTCATGAAGTCAGAAATCACGTATATAACTCCGACGTCAAATTCTGATTTTAGAAGGAGTTTTACTCGTGGCGCTGTGCAGAAGAGTTATGGTAACAAAGAGTTATGGTCATATCCCCAGTCTGTTCTCAGCATGTAAGGAAGATAGACTCGTATTATTATTCATCGGTGCAATCAAGTTCTTAGTTTCTTACTCGGTGCAATCAAGAGAATAATTTTATTGGTTGCTTGGATTGGTTACTGAGCAATGGAAAAGAGAATAGCATCTGCATGATTGGTAATATTGATTTCCCTGCTTATGGTGGTCATCATGGTTAGTGAAAGGTAATATTTTAATAACATGTTTTAAAATATTGAATACATATCTAGGTATGAGTGTTGGGGGATTCAATTGTAAAGAGCTCCAAGCTGAGGGAGGCGGGCGATTTTGGTGCCCGTGGCATTTTTGAACCTGGTTCTGATCCTGAACCTCTCCAAAGTCAGTAACCGGACCAGATTCCCTTCAGAATCGCTTCAAACTGCGGTAACCTTCTTATAGTTGCGTTCTCTCGTTCCATTTTGATCGGACTTTCTCCCTGGCGCCTCTCGGTTGGTTTCATCCGACCCACCTTGGTTTTCCAGCGTTTTCTCGTTGTTTGTCTTATCTGCTTGCTGGGTGGTCGACATAGACTATCAGACTTTTTTTATTCTCAGGCTTACCTGCTAACTTTCTTGTCTTTTTCCCTGCCCGTTTCTGACTACTGTTCGGTGTTGAGTGACTCCTGTTTCACCCTTTCTGTCCGCTTTACCTACAATCTCGCTGGATCAGTCAGTTTCCTTGCCGACTAAGCTCTCTGTCCCCGTTTTTCGGTCCCCTTCCCTTTGTATTCTTTTTATATTGCCTTAGACTCATCGGAACTAGATTTATCTGCTGAGAACATGGGGGACCCTTTAGACCACCCAGAAGTGCTGGCATTGATAGACGAACTTTGCTCAAAACATTATCATTCTTTTAAGACTGCTGGCGCACCTCCTCCATCATTATCTAGCCCCTTTCTCTCACTTTACTCTGCGCCACCATCTCATCTTTCGGCTACTTCCTCTAAAATCGTTCCACCACAGCCCCTTGTGGAAAAGACTCTTCCAGGCACACCTTATCCAGGATCTTCTAAGATTAACACAGGTTTCCAGAATATTTTTCCACCTAAATATTACCAGACTTTGCAGCACTCAACCCCTTATAAGAAACTTGGATCACAGAAACGGCCACAAAAGGTTTGGAAACCCAAGCGAAGGCACCCCAAACTAGTGCTTGGAATGGATATCGGGCTTCCTGAAGCTTGCAACCTAGCCCTGTGTGCCTTAGTTGGTTGAATAGCCTACAAGCAAAACTGCAAGCATAAGTTAGAAGACTGGATGGAGATAACTTGGAAACCTATTCTCGAGTATCTTCCGAAGTTTCATCTGTTACAACATGGTTGGCTAGGCTTTATTTTTAAGAATCCAGCTGACTCTGCTTCGATCCTGGGAGGCTTTTGGCCCATCGACGGGGGAAGTCTCATGCTGAAACGTTGGAGACTTGGCTTCAACCCTGCTACCGAATTATTTGGTCTTCGACATCTCTGGGTACTCCTCCCAAGTCTCCTGCTTCAACTTTGGAACCTGCAAGCTCTTGAATGGATTGGAGCATCCTTAGGGAATTTTCTCAAAGTTGACTCAAACCTACTTGAGGTAGATGATAGAATATTAGCGAAGATTTATGTGGAAGTAGACTTACAGGCTGGACTTCCTGAATTTTTGGAGATAGACTGGCGTGGACAACTGATCTCTCAGAATTTGGACTTCCTAGGCATACCTTTCCGCTGCTCTTTTTGCCGAAGAACAGGACACTTGCGAAGAGACTGCTCCAAATTCCCTCCTACATAAGAGATTTTAGACCCTGCCGAAGAGGAAACTTTCAATGGCTATATCTCTTCACCAAATCAGCCAAATGAGGTGCCTCTCAATCAAAGTGATGACATTGCTCCGGAGAATGATTTAGTGAGTAAGATTCAATCTCTCTGCCCTTCTCTTTACAACACCTTATCGGCCTCGGACAGGCTTTTCATTTCCGAACACGCTGATCTCATTTTGCCTCCAACCCCCTCGACTTCCTTTACAGCCCTTCCAATTGATCCTCTCGTTCCAGACTCCTTCCATACTTCTGCTACAACATCTTCTCCAGTGCAGGTCTCCCACACTTCGCCAACCTCACCGACTTCACATATACTGTCTGAGACGGATCACTTCATTGATTTAGATGCCTCACTTGATCCTAACTCTGTTGCCAGATTTTCTGAACCTCCCCTCTCAGATACACAACTGGATACTTTTATTCGGGATTCACTCCCTGAACCCTCCCTTCCCTTTGAATCTCTCCCGCTCCACACTTATCACGACAAAACTACAGTGTTAGGATCCGGGAGTCTTGCTAGTCGTCCATCTTCCTCTAGACTTTTACCTTCTTCAGACCAAGATCCGACCTGGTCAAGAGGAGTAGGCCAGGAGCTTTCTCCTTTGAAAACACGTAGTGCATGAAAGAAGACTATGACTGACTCGTCTTCAGCGGTATCTTCCAATCCGGTTCCGTCACAAGGGGCGCTTAGAGGCCTTAAAGCCCTGGAAAGAGGGAAGTCATGATCTTGCTTTCCATCAACATCAGAGGGGTCGGAGGACCTCTGAAACAAGCCTCCTTGAAAATAATCATCGATCAGACTCATCCTTCTCTCATTTTCCTTCAAGAAACCCTTGTTGATGCTTCAGTGGCTAGAGATTTCATGCATTTACTTTGCCCGAGCTGGCTCTCCTGTGCGACAAGTTCTGTGGGAACTTCGGGAGGTCTTCTGGCCACTTGGGATCCTGCTTATTTCAGTCTCTCCCCGATGCTCAATCCTGGGGGTATCTTTCTCACCGGGAGCAGTCTGGAACTAAATCGACCTATCAACCTGCTTAATGTTTATGGACCATGCACTGGACGCAAGGAATTCTGGCAGCAGCTAGATGATCTGGGACTTCTAGCGGCTGAGAACCTCATTCTCGCCGGTGATCTTAATCTAACTACCAACAATTTTGAAATTTGGGGCGACTCGGCCTTGACTGATCCTCTTTCCAGCTTTTTTCAACAGATTTTTTATAAAAACGCTCTGATTGATTTAAAACCCCCGGAGCTTCTGCCGACCTGGAGGAACAGAAGACAAGGATCTGCTCACATTTCTAAGCGACTAGATCGCTTTTTGGTGGCTGAGAGCCTGCTCCTTCCGACTTATAGCAGCCAAGCTTGGGTTATAATTCCCTTTCTATCTGACCATACACCGATCTGCCTTCAAATTGGGGAAGGTCGTGGAGAAAAGGGTTACCCCTTTAAATTTAATTCGCAGTGGTTGAAGGAACCTTCCTTCATTAAACTAGTTAATTCTGTATGGTCTGACTGCTCTCTCGTCATTCCTGGAGACGCACAAGGGAATTTGTTCAGAAAAATCTGTACCTTAAAATCACTCTCAATTCAATGGCTAAAGGATAAAAAAGATAGAGATCAAGCCAAGAACAACAGCATTGAACTTGAACTGGATTTTCTTATAAAACAAAAGCTTCAAATGTCGAGCTGTGTGGACTTAGAACACAGGATTCGGTCACTAGAAGATGCCCATAAAAATCTGCTTCGTGAGGAGGAGGAAAGATGGCGTTTAAAGAGTAGGATGTTGTGGCTGGCGGGTGGTGACAAAAATACAACATTCTTTCATAAAGTCGCATGCGCCCGTAGATCAAGAAAGCAAATTTGGGAAATCAAAGATGACACTGGCAATCTTCTCCATTCCCAGACAGAGATAAAATCAGCGGCTTACTCTCACTTTAAATCCTTTTTCCAAGCCACCCCAGCTCCATCACTTGCAGTGCAGACAACTATCACTGGCTTATTTCCAAATTTGATTTCTCCCGAGGAAGCAACTTTGTTACACTCTCCATGTACAAAGGAAGAACTATATGAGACAATCAAAATCTTTAAAAAAGAGAAAAGCCCAGGACCCGACGGCTGGTCGGTCGAACTCTTCTTACACGTTTTTGATCTAATGGGCCAAGACATTCTAGACATCGTTGAAGATTCGAGAACAAGAGGGGTTGTAAGCTCTCAACTGAACAAAAACTTTGTGGTTCTGATTCCAAAAACAAATTTGCCCCGACATTTCACTAATTTCCGCCCCATCTCGCTCTGTAATATCTGTTGTAAAATCATCTCTAAAATCATTGCTGTCAGACTCCGACCTTTTCTCTCTCGGGCGCTCTCCGAAGAACAATTGGGCTTCCTCAAGGGAAGACAGATTCTGGATGCAGTGGGTGTTGCACAAGAATGTATCCACTCCATTAAGACAAAACATGAGCAAGCCATCCTCCTGAAGCTAGACCTTAAAAAGGAATTTGACTGCATAAATTGGAACTTTCTTCACCTCATCCTTATCCAGAGCGGTTTTGGCACTTCTACAACAAACTGGATAATGGGTTGTATCTCCTCAGCAACCCTGGCCATTTTAATCAATGGAGAAACTACAAAGACCTTCAATTGCGAGAGAGGACTCAGACAGGGTTTCTCACTCTCCCCCCTTCTTTTCATCTTGATCCTGGAAGGCCTCATCATTTTATTAAAGATCAAACAAGCGGAAGGACTCTTGAAAGGCGTTAAAGTGGCAGGGCTGACTCACATTCTCCATATCCTTTTTGTTGATGACGTTCTAATCTTGACTTCTGCTAATTTGGCTGCATGGTCTATTATACATTCGATCCTCTCTTCTTTCTGTGATGTATCAGGTCTTCAAATCAATGCCTCCAAATCTATCTTCTTGTTTTCAAAGGCGCAGGACTCCTTAAAACTCGACTTAAGCGACCTATTTGGCATCGGTTGCCAAGAACTTGTAGAGGGCTTTCATTACTTAGGATTCTTCTTAAAAGCCTCCTGATACACTCCAAAAGATTGGGCTTGGCTCGTTGACAATTTCAAAGATAGAATTCTCAACTGGAAGCACAGATTTCTATCTATGGGAGGAAGATTTATTCTGATCAAAGCGGTGCTGGAAAGCCTCCCAATGTATTGGATGGCTTTAGCACACATCCCAGCCTCAGTTTTGAAGTCTCTCCGACAACTCATCTTTTCTTTTCTTTGGTCTGGCTGCAAGAAGACCAGAAGCTTTCATCTTTGCAAGTGGGAGGACCTCTCTAAGCCAAAGTCGATGGGAGGCTGCGGCCTCAAACATATGCCTCTTTTTCAAAAAGCTCTTTCGACTAACACCTTCTGGAGATTATTAACAAAACCAGGACTTTGGAGCTCTGTAATCAGAGCTAAATATCTACACCACCTTCCGGTCCATTTTTGGATCAGATTCGCGGAGGCCCATCCAGCAACAGGTTCTCATACTTGGAAAAAAAATTCTACCACACTTCCGATAATTTTAAAGTGGCTCTCGTGGGATCCCGGGGATGGTCACTTGATTGAAGTTGGTCGTGACTGTATTCTGGATCTTGGCAGGAATGCGTTTCTCTCCACGTCTCTTCGAGCTCATCTTCTCAGAAAAAATCTTATTTTTTTACATCAGTTCTTCAGACCATCCATTACAGGCACCCTTGGTGACTCATGGTTGAGCGGATCGGATTTTCACTTAAATATGGAACACAGGACCGAATGGGATAACTTCTCCCAACTTCTCAAAGCCTCCGGCGTTTATCTGAAGTCAAAGGCAGACTCCCTACTCTAGACGGGGGGCGATCGATCTGGCAGAATAACGACAAAAAATGTATATAATGCTCTGGCCGCATTTTCCTGGAACTCTACAATAGCATCCCGGAGACAGAGGATTTGGAAGGCCTCTTGCCCCCTAAAATATAAATTTTTCTCTTGGCTCATGCTGGAAAATAAATTACTTTTCTGGGATAATTTGCAAGCACGCGGCTGGGAGGGCCCAAGCCGCTGCTCGCTTTATGCTCGAGACATTGAATCTTCACTTCATGTTTTTGTTTTATGCTCATTCACTCGAGCGCTTTAGACAACAACTACAACTGCTCTAAAGATTCCCACTCATTGGAGTGGTAACAATATTCACACTTGCTTCCAAAACTGGATTCTCAATAACAACACTCTTCCAATGCTCCCAATTCACATTTGCTGGCATGTTTGGCTGTCCAGAAATGCTGCAATCTTCAACGATAAGAAGCCATCTATCCTTCACATTTGTTCTCTCATCTTGACTGAAGCAAACAAACTTGCTAGGACATTACAGGTTAAGCCAATAGTTCAGCGGTCTCTTCTCATTCCTTTGAACAGGGTTGTGGCCTGGTTTGACGGGGCCTCTCAACTGGGGGGCGCGCTTTGTGGAGCTGGGGGGAAAATAGATTTAAATTCACATTCGAGTATTCTCTGGACTTTGAACTGCAGACAGGGTTCCAACACAAAGGCGGAGCTCATTGGTGCTTGGACCTCGCTAGTTTTGGCTAGTCGCCACACTGATGATTTGCTGCTCCTCGATGACTCCAAGATCACTATTGATTGGCTGAACGGATTGGCAGACTTCCGAGTGGCAGCCCTTAATTGCTGGAAGGAACGGACCAAAGATGCTACTCTTCTCTTCAGAAAACTTACCTTCCAGCACATTTTCCGAGAGAAAAACAAAGAGGCTGACTCACTCTCGAAAAAAGATTTGCTTCTTCCTCCGAATCAAATTTACTTTTCATTTTGGGAGGACGGTCATGAAGGCACTTCCTACAAGATAAATCTTTGATTTGATTCCTTCTTAGCATAAATCAGATCTTTGACTAATTTGTCGTATTTGTTGGGCCATCGATGGTGTTGAACCAAGTATTTTGTGGATTTGCCTTGATCCGCTGATGTATTTGAAATCCGACATGTAAACTTTTATATCCTTTTGAATATAAAGAGCATTTTTTTCTCGTGGAAAAAAAAGGTATGAGTGTTGGTATGTTTAAAAGTTACGGTGTAAGTACAAAGAATTGTCTCCATATTTATTAATTTTCTTGTTTAGGTTGTGCCAAGATATTAAATTTAAAATGAGATTTAGGTTGTGTCAAGCTAATTATTTTTAATATGGAGTTTTTAATAATTAAATAATTTTTCAAGTTAACTATTCTCAATATATAAGTTTTTATCAATTAGAGAACTTTTCAAACTAATTATTTTCAATGTGGATTTTTTTTCAATTAATTTTTTTTTGGATTATATAAAAATAATGAAGGATGAGTTTTATCATCACAATATCTTTTATAACTCATTTTAATAGGAAAAATATACAAATTAATAATTAATATAGGAGTGGGATAACTCATGTTTTCCGACTATGCAGTTTTAAATTTTTAGTCTATCTAGAAGTTTGATCGATTTTCTCAGGCAAACCCCCTGTGGAATGGTTCTGAAATGCATGGAACTTTGATCCATGACAAACTCAAGGTACCTCTGAAAATCTGCCCATTTTTTTGCCTGAATATAATGAAGAAAAATAATGAATTGGAATATAGATTTATACATAGTTACACCAAACTAATAATTAATATCAACAAAATATTGTATCATTGTAAGGACTTGTTAGATTATATGTTATCTTGGATTTTGTAGTAAAGAAGATTTTGTGACTAGAAAGAGTAATTGAGTTATAAAATCAATAAACTAATTAGTTGGAATATAAATTCATATATAATTAAATCAAACTCATAGTTAACATAGGTAAAATATTTTACCAAACACATGGTATAAGAAACAATGATATATAAATTTTAAATAAATATAATACAATAAATTACATATTCTTTAAACCATGTAATAAAATAAAAATGAATGAGGATAGTAGGCTAGTTTACCTAACATAAACACAAATAAAAGAGAAAACAAAATCATGAAATATGAATATTGATCTGAAAATAGGGGGATGACTTGTTATGCTATGCAAGCACCCTCTACTCCATTAAAATAAACTTTTCAGGACCTTTCTCAATGTCTTATTTATGCAAGAGGTTTTATGTGTCAAGTTCATGCTTCTTCTAAATGTTTATGTGTGAGGTCTTTGTAAAGTTAAATATGTGTTTTAAATAAATACACAACAAACATATCTTGCAACAAATATAACCAACAAACTCACAACAATAAAAATATGATAAAGGAGTTCAACCCAAACTGGGCTACATCTCCTTGAGCCTCCATCAATGGACTAGGCTCTTTGGGATTAGTTTGTCAAAGATTATTTTACAAGAAGATGCTCAACTCCAATGGATTTAAGGACTATACCATTGGGTTCATAATACATAGAAACCCCAAAAACGACTAATAGAACTTTGAAAACGGATCATGGCTCATCTGGGCATGACCTCTTCTACATGTGGCCTTGAGCTTCCCTGAGATTCCTTGTGGAAACAACACCTGTAAAATTCCTCAAATGGATCTGAAACCTATCCCAATGTGTTCAAAGCATAACAATTAGTCAAAAATCACTATTCATCCACAAAAAATAGACTTGGGCTCATCTGAGCATGACCTCTTCAATGGGGGCCCTAAGCTCCCTTGAGCTCTCTGAAACTTCAATGGTGTAAAACCTACAAAATATGTCTCCAAATTCCTTTGAAAACAATTCCAATGGATTCAGAACATCCAAAAACCCCTAGCTGGGATTTTTCGGCACCTCATTTGGCCAAAACATGAAGAAGTTAGGCCTCCTGCCATTTTCCTCCTTCAAGCTTATTGTCTCTGGTTCACCAAAATGCACCTCTGTGCGTCCAACCTAGCCTCTGCATGTTTTTTTGTGCTTAAACCTAGCACCAGGCACATAATCGCAAAACGAGTGCAACTGTAGAATGGTTAAGGAACTAAGGCCCCCAAAGCTGGAGGTGTTGGGCGCATGGGGGCCATATGGCCACGTCCCAGCGCAACATTAGGCCCTCGTTGCAAGATTGGATGAGGGAACGACAAGTGTCGGGCACATAAGAATTTACCATTGGAAAAAGGTTCGCGCACTCTCCATGTGATGTGGTCGCATGTGGTGTCGCACATAACCAAGGGCTGGGGCTAAGCCCCAACCCAGACCCGCGCCCAATAAGAAACATATGCTAATTTAAATTAAAACGAAAACATTATATGGTAAGAACCATATGGTAGGCATGCCGGTTGGGTGACATTTGCCAAAGATTTGCAATGGTGGGGGAGGTCTGGGGTTCAATCCGCACAGACTCCATAACATTTTTAAAATACCATAACAATAACAGGGTGCCATGTGGTAGCCCATGCCTGGGCCACATGGCACCATACCATTTGCCAAAATGATGCCACGTGTCACAATATCATTCATCCACGTGTTTGCCAATAAAATATTTCCACATCATCAACTACCACCTCAGCGTACGGTCATGCCACATCAGCTATACGGTCTCTGCCACGTCAGTTGTATGGACTATCCAGTCAGTGTTTTTTTTGCCTGTTTGACAAATCGAACAGTTCGTGATACCTCACTTATACAATGTCTGTTTGACCCTGTTCAAAGTTCGTTGGGTTCATAACGACGAGGGCTACGCACCTGTTCGTTTTGAGACAATTTTGATAAATTTGATTTTTGGGCTGAATTTTGACCCCTGGTCCAGATTCTGATCACACCTTCCCACTGAAAGGCTTTTGGACCCACAAAAGCTGATGATTTTCTACCTGAGCTTCAATACTCTTCTACTTCCAAGTTGTATCAACTGATTCTACTTGAAAAGTATTTTTGGCAATCACCTGGATACCTTGACATGCCTTGCACTGTAACTGGCTATGTCCGTCAACCACTGTCCTCTGGATGCTGCTGACCCACTATTCTCCTTGTGCTGGAAGACTGACAACCTTCCCACTAAGAATCAATTCCCTCTTGTGAACTCTTTGGCATCAAAACAATTTGCTCTCCAATGGCTGCAAAAACTTTCTTTCGACATCTTGTCACAAACCAAGAAAACCATCAATCTTGAAAACAAATTTATACAAGACTGAAAATGATGCCAACAAATTCTTTTTTCTCTTCAAGAAAACGGTCACATCTTGTACTTCATCAAAGCACATGGCGTTTTCCTGCATCTTAGTGTACTCAAAATCGACTGACAAGCCAACAAACACCATAAACTAAACATAAGTCGAAAAACATGATCGACACAACATAGTCATCAAGACAACATCGACACAAGTCGAGACTCATTTGAAACATATCGACCTTCCCAAAATAACACGTCGACATTCATGATACACAATCATGTTACAATCATGAGTCATTCATGATGAAATATCACCAAGTTCATTGTTTACGCACACACAAAAACACATGCATGTGCATGACTCTTCAACTCTCCTTCCAGTACAAACATAAGTACATAAACCCGAAACATGTGGGTACTTAAGAGCTGAATATGAAAAAGATATATGGTTGTAACAAGTGAGCATCATACCCCTCTTTTACACCCTCCTGGCAAAGTTGTGCAACAAAAATAATGTTTTTTAAATGAATTGCATTCACATGCAAACTTGCATCATACTAGTTGTGATAAATTGCTGCAACTTGTCATGCTTTCAACAGAAATGAATACATAAGGCTGAAATGTGCATCTACAAGAGAAAAATGCAAGCCTTACTCAAGAAATCTAACCATTTCTTACCAAGCCAACTCAATGGTGAATGTTTCTGCTGAAAATAGTCTTCTTGTGAATCATCTCGACTCACATCAATGATAGAATCTCCTCTTCCATTCTTGCCAATTTCTTTATCCATCTGCTTCTTGTGTTGTGGATGAATGGTTGGATGCAATGTCTAACGTTGGTCAATGAGATGACCCCTCTTCTAGCAAAGAGTGCAAATCTTTTGCATCCTCTTTTCAAGTTGCCTTTGCTTGGAAAGTTTCCTAAAAGTGGTCAATCTTTTCCAACATTTTGAAACATGATGGTTATATAAACCACAATATGTACATGGAATTTTTCTTTCATTTTTACATGCGAAATTATCATGCTTAACATAATCAAAAGAAACTGAACGATAGGTAGAAATATACCTTGAACATTCACCTTTATCGCCTTCTTGAGTTGGTGAATTTGAAGAGTTACAAGCTCTCTTTTGAAGACCAACAACAATGTTCTTGTCCTCATGGCTGTCACAACTCTTTCGTTTCACACATTTGCATTCATCTTGAACACATACTTTGCATGCTTGAGAGATTGAACTTGAAACAAAAGTTCTTGAACATTCACCTTTATAGCCTTCTTGAGGAGGTAAGCTTGAAGAGTTACTAGCTCTCTTTTGAAGACCAACAAATATATTCTCATCCTCGTGGCTGTCACAACTCTCTTGTTTCATACATTTGCATTCATATTGAACACACTCTTTGCATGCTTGAGGGATTGAACCTAAAAAAAAAATTGTTCTTGGAACTTTTTCCCTTGTCTCCTCAACTTTGGAATCTTCTCCATCTCTTTGTTCATATCTAAGACCACAATACTTGGACCTCTCCTCAATAAAAATAGGCTCAACAATGCCTTTTGCATGCTTGCCTAACCCTCTACCTTCATAGCCCATTTTTAACAATAACTTCGACCCTATTCCTCTAGTGTGATTTTCAAAAAAAACAAATCATTCATCTTGAGAAGAATTTGAAGATAAACCAACATTACATACCTCATGTTCATTGATGCAGGAGCATCCCTCACGACAAGCAAAACCAATGTGGAAGTAGAAGACAGCTGGAAGACGTCCAACGCAAGTTTTTGAATTTTTGAATTTTCCCCTTGAAGTTGATGCGCTAAACATAAATGAGATCATTTAATTTAGGCACCTTGGTAAAAATGTAATCAGACCTCGAGCCATACACTCTCGTCTGAAATAGATAGAGGCATTTATAGTAGTAGATGCAGGTAGATAGAATTGAATTCTTAGATTAGACAGTTCTAGAAGAAGGAGGGAAACTGGATATAGACACCCTCATTTTGTATCATTGTAAGATTAGCAGGAGAAAGAAGAATCTAGAGCATAGGAGAATAACAGAGAGTTGTAGAAAACACCCAAGTACAGATCTTGAATTAATAGAAGAAGTTGATTTAGATTCATGGTTGTTGTGTTATTCTCTGTGTATGTGTTTTGAATGCTCTACTTATGAATATTAATTCTTGTTATGCATTTGTTATTATGCTGTGTGTATGATTTCATGTATCAAGATCGAAATATGAGAGGAAGTGGAATGAGTTTCAATTGTTTCTCTACTTGAGCAAGGATTCCTGCAAGGAGTGCAGTTGAAGTCGTCCGCAAGGAGTGCGTTGACAGAAGGCTTAGAGAGCTAACTCTTGTTCTCGTTCACTCAGGAGTGAACGCGGGTTGCTAGAGCCGTGCAAGGAGTGTGCAGGCTAAGGACAGTCTCAGTCATGAAACTGAGCAGAAGTATTGAAGGACTGCTGCTACGGGCATATGTAGAGTCAAGGAAGCTCGAACAGTTGAAGTGTTTGCAGGCTTGTCGCAAGGAGTGCGTGCAAAGAACCTCGTTGAGGTTGAAGTAATTTAGAAAAGCTCAGGAAGGATAGGCCTCTAAGTCGTTAAGGATCAGCGTCGATAAGTGTGACTTGAAGTCAGGAGAGAAACGTTGCAGATTGGCGAAAAGGAGAAGGAATATCGTGGAGAGATACTCTTTTCATTTCATGGATTACCTAAGGAAGAACCGACAGTCGAAATCTTCTGAAGAGATTTCGCGAAATTCTGAGGATCGTTAGGTCTTGTAGAGGTGCAAGGAGGTTACAGAGAGAAGGTCCGAAGAGTTTGAAACTCAGGAGGGGTAGGGCCGTCGATTCCGAGTCACAGGAGCCGTAGGATCTACACGTGGTATCGTGTATCGGGGACTCGTGAGTTGAAGCCCCAAAGTTGTGCAGCAAGAGCAGCGATATAGCGAGACGCGATATCCCTACAAGATCAGAGTCGTTCGTTGTGGAGGACGCGTGTAAGGAGATTCCCTCATCTCAGAGACTTGGACACTGGAGGACCGAAAGGGACGTCCTTTAACTTCGTGAGCAGTGAAGTGGCGATAGATTTGTAGCCGTCCATCTGTGGAGGACAGGTGACGAGATATAGAGAGATCTCGTGAACTCGGGAGTTCGCAGGTTGAGAGTCCAAACATTGGGTACTCCAAGTTGCGAGTTCGCGAGGCGCGAGAGGAGGATAACAATTGGATCCAGATTGTACGAGGACCATTGGATCTGCACGTGGGATTGTGTATTGGGACCTCGTGAGAAAAGACCCGAGGATTTGGGGCGCGGGGATCGCGAGATTGCGAGAAAGAAATATCCTGACTGCTAGGGGATAGTGTGGCCACAACAGAGTTGGCAAGTGGAATACAGGTGGAACGAAGCCCTCTGGACCTCGCCACTAGAAGTCCCTAAGTATTGGCGTTAAGATTCGCGAGTCGTGAAGTTCCGAGGAGCCGAGATTCGTGTGGACGGGTGGAAGAGTATAAGGTGGAACCGCGTGACTGACGGGTGGACATGTGCTGCATGGAGATAGAAGTCAACATTCCGTTGAATTCTTGCATCTCGGCGACTCGCGGAATAGGAGGGTGAAAGTTCGACGGTTGAACCGGCGAGGTCGCGAGGTCGCAAGGTTGTGAGTTTGCGAGAGGTGCTAACAATTAAGCCTAGCCCATGGTTGTATGTGGTGAGGGCATTAGTAAAGGAAGGAGCTATACTCGTGTTGCCAGATCGGGTATTGCAAGAAAAGAAAGGAAGAATTGGAGGTTTTAAGTCCCGAACTCGCGAGATAGCGAGATTTGGCTGATCTCCCAGCGTTAAAGGGGAGACCTCGGGGAAAGATTGTTGTGGGTGCAGATTTCCCGATAGGGAAATAGAAGAACCTTGGAGTTCTTCGGGCGAGAAGAAGAAGATCCTGTGAGTGTAGAGGTGCTTGGGTGGTGCGCCCCTGTGTCAAGTGGTATCAGATCTTAGAAAAATCTTCTTTGCTTTCTGTAGCAAAGGAAAGGGAGAATTCACCATGCCGCCAAGAAGAAGGGGTAGACAATCAACCGATCTAGGGGAGGAAAGGGAAGTGTCCAGAGACAAAGGTAGGCAAGTACAGAATCCAGACGTGGAAAGAGGAATGTGAAATCTTCATGCACGAATGGAGGACATGGAGATAAGACAAAGGTGAAACGCTGATGTAGGAGATATCAGTGAATCTGAGGATGAAGGTGATGTTGGACATGAAGAAGAAGAAATCCTAGTAGAAGATGCAGCCAATGAGCGTTTAATTAAGGCTATCGCTCGGATGAGTTCGAAAACAAGGATGGACATTCCATCTTATGAAGAGAATCTGGATGCAGAAGAGCTGCTAGATTGGATTAGAGCTCTTGACACTTACTTCGATTATGAAGATATCGAAGATGATAAGAAGGTCAGACATGATGTTACAAGATTAAAAGGACATGCAGCCTTGTGGTGGGATGAACTGCAATATGACAGGCGTTGCCAAGGCAAGCAGAAGATTAAGAGCTGGGATAGGATGATTGCAAAGATGAAGGCAAAATTCATTCCCAGGGATTATCAAATTTCTCTGTTCAGGAGGATGCAGAACCTAAGATAGAAGCTGATGACATTGAAGGAGTATACTGAGGAATTTTACAGGTTGAATATCAGGGAAGGTCATCATGAAATCAATGACGAAAAGGTGGCCAGGTATATGAATGGCCCGAGGTATGAAATTCAGGATGAACTAAATTTGGTGACCATCCGAACTGTGGAGGATGCTTACCAATTAGCTCTGAAAGATGAGGAGAAGCTGATCCATAAACAAAGTCAGAGGGGCAGAGGCAGGAGTCATCCCAAAGGAAAATCGGTTGCCCAAGATAAATACCAGAAGCCCAAGGATGACTGGAAGAAACCTCAGACCCAGACAGAGAGAGATGGAAGTTCGCAGTGAGGGAGAGATGTTGAGCAAAGAGGACATCATATTGAGCAGAGAGGAGGATATGTTGATAATAATAGGTTTCCTCGTAGTAGAGGAATGGGTAGAGGTGGAGTAATTACATGCTTCACATGTGGAAAGAATGGACACAGGTCGTTTGAGTGTCCAGAAAAAAGAAAGGAAAATGTAGAGACTCACATCGCCGAGGCACAGAGGCGAGATTTTGAGACAGAGTACGCTGAAGGCGGAAGATCGCTAGTGATGCAGAAATCCCTTTTGACACTAGAGAAGGAGATGGAGAATTCGACACAGAGGAACAGTCTTTTTAGGACTGCTTGCAAGACCAAGGATAGAGTATGAAAGGTCATCGTGGACAGTGGAAGCACCGATAATCTCGTTTCAACCGAGATGGTAGAAAAGTTGGAGTTGGAGACAACTGATCACCCGAGTCCATACAAAGTTTCATGGCTACAGAAGGGACATCAGGTAAATGTCACTAAACAGTGCTTAGTTGACATTAAGATAGGAGGATATAATGATAGGATTTTATGTGATGTTATTCCTATGGATGTCTGTCATTTATTGCTGGGTAGACCATGGCAATATGATAGAAATGTAATTCATGACGGGAGGATGAACACCTATACCCTGAAGAAAAATGGGAGGACTCACATGTTGTGTCCAATTGAAGATAAAGAGGTGAAACCGGAGGTGAACAACACAATACTTCTCATGAGTGGGAAGGAACTTCTTACAGAAGTTAAGAAGAAGGAGGATCCACAATTCTTTGTGATCAGAAAGCTGAGAATTGTTCTGACTAACACAAGAGTGGACGATTTGCTAGAAGAAGTTCAGGAATTGCTGGAAGAGTTCGTTGATATTGTAGTGGACGAATTACCTCGTTCGTTGCCACCGATGAGGAGCGTGAGTCATCATATAGACCTCATACCAGGAGCTAGTTTTCCAAACAAATCCGCGTACAGATTGACGCCGTAGGAGAATGAAGAGGTTAAAAGACAGATCCATGAGTTGTTGGACAAAGGTTTGGTCAGGGAAAGCTTGAGTCCATGTGTTGTTCCAACAGTACTTAGTCCGAAGAAAGACGGAGGCTGGAGGATGTGCACTGATTCAAGAGCCATCAACAAGATAACTATCAGGTATAGATTCCCATTGCCAAGGATGGATGATTTGATGGATTTCTTAAGTGGAGCAATTTTTTTTTCAAATATAGATTTGAAAAGTGGATATCATCAGATTCGTATGAGAGAAGGTGACGAATGGAAAACAACATTCAAGACAAACGAAGGGTTGTATGAATGGCTTGTCATGCCGTTTGGCTTGACGAATGCACCAAGTACCTTTATGATGTTGATGAATGAAGTCCTGAAGGAGTTCATTGGGAAATTTGTCATCGTGTATCTGGATGACATATTGGTTTTCAGCAAGACAAAGGCTGAACATTTGAAGAATTTAGCTATTGTGATGAGGAAGCTACAACAAGAGAAGTTGTTGATAAACATGAGGAAGTCCTCATTCATGAAGACAGAACTCATTTATTTGGGTTTTGTTATATCTTCAAATGAATTAAGGATGGATCCAGATAAGGTGGAGGTAATCAAGAATTGGCCATCACCAAGGAACATATTCGAGGTGAGAATTTTTCATGGACTGGATAGTTTCTACCGGAAATTAATTAGAAATTTCAGTGGGATTAGTGCAGCAATGATGGACATAGTCAAGAAAAGACATAAATCTTTTCACTGGATAGAAGAGGCTGAGAAGAGTTTCAATTTATTGAAACAAAAGATTACGGAACAACCAATTCTGGTGTTGCCAGATTTTCAAAGGACATTTCAGGTGAAATGTGATGCAAGCGGGTTTGCCATAGGAGCAGTCTTGAGTCAGGAGGACAAGCCGATTGCATATTTCAGCGGGAAGTTGAATGAGGTGAAAGAGAAATATTCCACATATGATAAAGAATTCTATGCCATCATACATGCATTGAAAAAATGGAGGCACTATTTGATTCCAAAGGAATTTGTTTTATATAGTGATAACCATGCATTACAATTTGTGACTCAATAGGAAAAGTTGAATCAGAGGCATGTTAAATGGGTAGAATACATGCAGAATTTCACTTTTGTGATAAAACATATTTCTGGTACTGCTAACAAAGTTGTTGATGCTTTGAGCAAGAAGTGTTTGTTGTTGCAGGAGTTCAAAGTCAGGACGTTAGGTTTTGATGATATTAAGGACATGTATGCAGCTAATTCAGACTTTAAGGAAGCTTATGAAGCAGCTGAGAATCCAGTTCTCAGAGACAAAAGCCAGTGGATAGAGTATGTGATCCAGGACGAATTGTTGTTCAAAGGCAATCAACTGTGTATTCCAAATTGCTCCATGAGGGAGAACTTGTTGAAAGAGAAGCACAGTGGTGGGTTAGCAGGACATTTTGGTCATGATAAGACATTTGCAAAGATGAGTGAGTCATACTTTTGGCCATGGATGCAGTCAGAGGTCAAGAGGTTTGTAGACAGATGCAGAATTTCCCAGCATTCAAAAGGAAGAAAGCATAATGCATGATTTTATCAGCCATTGCCCATACCTGAGAAGCCGTGGGATGAAATTAGCATGGACTTCGTATTGGGATTGTCGAGGAAACAAAGAGGTGTTGATTCAATCTTTGTGGTAGTTGACAGGTTTTCTAAGATGACACACTTTATTCCATGCCAGAAGACCAATGATGCGACTCACATCGCAAATTTGTTTTTCAAAGAGATTGTTCGACTTCATGAATTGCCAAAAAGCATAGTTTCGGACAGAGACACAAAATTCATAGGGAATTTCTGGAGGACATTATGGAAGAAGCTAGGAACTAATTTGATGTTTAGTTCTACTTATCATCCTCAGACGGATGGACAAACAGAATTGGTCAACAGGAGTCTGGGAGACTTGTTGAGGAGCTTGGTGACAGAGCACCATAGCAGCTGGGATATCATATTACCGCAAGCAGAGTTTGCTTACAATGACTCAGTAAATCGAAGCACAGGAAAAAGTCCATTTTAGATTGTATATGGAATGCATCCAAGAGGAGTTTTTGAATTGAGGGATTTGGAACAGGATGATACTAGCAGCGCTAGTGCAGGAGAATTCGCTGAAGCGATGAAGGAAATTCACAGCCAGGTGAAGGAGCGACTGTTGAAGTCAAGTCAGGAGTACAAGCGCAGAGAAGATCAACATCGGAGACAACTTTAGTTTGAAGTTGGTGATCTGGTTCTGGCACATTTGAGGAAGGAAAGGTTCTCAAGAGGAACATACAATAAACTGAAGATGAAGAAAATTGGGCCATGCAAGGTCTTGAAGAAAATGGGGAAGAACGCTTATGAAATTGAGTTACCAGAGGGCATTGGAATATCTCCGACATTTAATGTTTCAGATTTATATCCATATAAAGTTGATGAAGCAGGAGCATAAGGTGATGATCAACCATAGGTCTAGTGTAAAAAGCAGATGCCAGTTGCAGAGAAGCCACAGATGCAATAGATATTGAACAAACGAGTGGGTAAGAAAACTAGGAGGAAAGAATATTTTGAATATTTGGTTATGTGGAAGGGTCATCTAGTTGAAGATGCCAGCTAGGAGACTGAAGCAGAGATGAAGAAGCATGGACATACCGTGCAGGAGCTCATGGACAGGAGCCAATGAAAATTTTCAAGCGAGGGAGTATGATGCAGGAGCATCCCTCACGACAAGCAAAACCAACGTGGAAGCAGAAGACAACTGGAAGACATCCAGCGCAAGATTTTGAATTTTTAAATTTTCCCCTTGAAGTTGATGCGCTAAACATAACTGACGATTAGTCCTGATGATGAATCCCAATTTGGATTCGAAACGTCGATGACAAAAATGACACCAACTGTGGATTATCCGGCAATTAACCTCGAGATCATTTAATTTAGGCTCCTTGGTAAAAATGTAATCATACCTCGAGCCATACACTCTCGTCTGAAATAGACAGAGGCATTTATAGCAGTAGATGCAGGTAGATAGAATTGAATTCTTAGATTAGACAGTTGTAGAAGGAGGGAAACGAGATATAGACACCCTCATTTTGTATCATTTTAAGATTAGCAGGAGAAAGAAGAATCTAGAGCATAGGAGAATAACAGAGAGTTGTAGAAAACACCCACGTACAGATCTTGAATTAATAGAAGAAGTTGATTCAGATTCATGGTTGTTGTTTTATTCTCTGTGTATGTGTTTTGATCTACTTATGAATATTACTTCATGTTATGCATTTGTTATTATGTTGTGTGTATGATTTTCAAGATCGAAATCTGAGAGGAAGTGGAATGAGTTTCAATTGTTTCTCTACTTGAGCAAGGATTCCTGCAAGGAGTGCAGTTGAAGTCATCCGCAAGGAGTGCGTTGACAGAAGGCTCAGAGAGTTAACTCTTGTTCTCGTTCGCTCAGGAGTGAACGCGGGTTGCTAGAGCCGTGCAAGGAGTGTGCAGGCTAAGGAGAGTCTCAGTCGTGAAACTGAGCATAAGTATTGAAGGACTGCTGCTGCGGGCATACACAGAGTCAAGGAAGCTCGAACAGTTGAAGTGTTCGCAGGCTTTCCGCAAGGAGTGCGTGCAAAGAACCTCATTGAGGTTGAAGTAATTTAGAAAAGCTTAGGAAGGATAGGCCTCTGAGTCGTTGAGGATCAGCGTCAATAAGTGCAACTTGAAGTCGGGAGAGAAACGTCGCAGGTTGGCGAAAAGGCGAAGGAATCTCATGGAGAGATACTCTTTTCATTTCATGGATTACCTAAGGAAGAACGGACGGTCGAAATCTTCTGAAGAGATTTCGTGAAATTTCGAGGACCGTTAGGTCTTGCAGAGGTGCAAGGAGGTTACGGAGAGAAGGTCTGAAGAGTTTGAAACTCAGGAGGGGCAGGGCCGTCGATTTCGAGTCACAGGAGCTGTAGGATCTACACGTGGTATCGTGTATCGAGGACTCGTAAGTTGAAGCCCCAAAGTTATGCAACAAGAGCAGCGATATAGCGAGACGCAATATCCCTACAAGATCAGAGTCGTTCGTTGTGGAGGACGTGTGTAAGGAGATTCCCTCATCTCGGAGACTTGGACACTGGAGGACCGAAAGTGAATGCCTTTAACTTCGTGAGCAGTGAAGTGGTGAGAGATTTGTAGTCGTCCATCTGAGGAGGACAGGTGGCGAGAGATCGAGAGATCTCGTGAACTCGGGAGTTAACAGGTTGAGAGTCCAAACATTGGGTACTCCAAGTCGCGAGGTCGCGAGGCACGAGACGTGGGATCGTGTATCGAGACCTCGTGAGAAAAGACCCAAGGATTTGTGGCACGGGGATCGTGAGATTGCGAGAAGGTGATATCCCGACAGCTGGGGGATAGTTCGGCCACAACAGAGTTTGTGAGTGGAATACAGGTGGCACGAAGCCCTCGGGACCTCACCACGAGAAGTCCTGAAGTATTGGCGTTAAATTTGGTGAGTCGTGAAGTACCGAGGAGCCGAGATTCGTGTGGACGCGTGGCAGAGTATAAGGTGGGACCGTGCGACCGACGGGTGGACACGTGCTTCCTGGAGATAGAATTCAACATTCCATTGAATTCTCGCATATCAGGGACTCACGGAACAGGTGGGTGAAAGTTCGACGGTTCAACCGGCGAGGTCACGAGGTCGCGAGGTCACGAGGTTGCGAGGTTGTGAGAGGCGCTAACAATTAAGCCTAGCCCACGGTTGTATGTCGTGAGGGCATTAGTAAAGGAAGGAGCTATACTCGTGTTGCCAGATCGGGTATCACAATAAAATAAAGGAAGAATTTGAGGTTTTAAGTCCCGAACTCGCGAGATAGCGAGATTTGGCTAATCTCCCGGCGGTAAAGGGGAGACATCAGGGAAATATTGTTGTGGGTGCAGATTTCCCGATAGGGAAATAGAAGAACCTTGGAGTTCTTCAGGCAAGAAGAAGAAGATCATGTGAGTGCAGAGGTGCTTGGGTGGTGCGCCCATGCGTCATTCATGCAGGTACTTGGTAAGGATTTCCTTTGCCTCATGGATTTGAGTCTCCATCTCATGTATCTTTTCAAGATGACGACGCTTCTCCTCCTTCATGGCCATCAATTGCTCTTGAAGGACAATGCTCTCTTTTTTTTCTTCCCACAACTCTTGTACCATATCTCTTATGGTTACAAACTCCTTCAACATCTATGTGTCAAAGAACTTGGATAATGAGTATGTATGAGAACTATCAATGTCTGGAGCTTCCTCCATCCTTGCAAGATATCAATGTTCAACACAAAACTTGCACAATAATACCAACAACTAAATCTCTAGCTATCAATGAAAATCACATGAGAAAAACAAACTAAGCTATAATACCACCTGATCTGAAAATGGGGGGCTGACTTGTTATGCTATGCAAGCACCCTCTACTCCATTAAAATAAACTTTTCAGGACCTTTCTCAATGTCTTATTTATGCAAGAGGTTTTATGTGTCAAGTTCATGCTTCTTTTAAATGTTTATGTGTGAGGTCTTTGTAAAGTTAAACATGTGTTTTAAATAAATACACGACAAAAATATCTTTCAGCAAATATAACCAGCAAACTCACAACAATAACAATATGATAAAGGAGTTCACCCCCAATTGGGCTACATCTCCTTGAGCCTCCATCAATGGACTAGGCTCTCTGGGATTAGTTTGTCAAATATTATTTTACAATATGATGCTCAACTCCAATTGATTTATATACTATACCATTGGGTTCAGAATACATAAAAACCCCAAAAATGACTAATAGAACTCTGAAAACGGATCATGGCTCATCCAGGATGACCTCTTCTACATGTGGCCTTGAGCTTCCCTGAGCTTCCTTGTGGAAAAAACACCTGTAAAAGTCCTGAAATGGATCTAAAACCTATCCAAATGTGTTCAGATCATAACAATTAGTTAAAAATGACTATTCAGTCACAGAAAATAGACTTGGGCTCATCTGAGCATGACCTCTTCAATGGGGGCCCTAAGCTCCCTGGAGCTCTCTGAAACTTCAATGGTGTAAAACCTGCAAAAGAAGTCTCCAAATTACTTTGAAAACAATGCCAATGGATTTAGAACATCCAAAAACCCCTAGTTGGGATTTTTTAGCACCTCATTTGACCAAAAAATGAAGAAGTCTCCTAGCTAGGCTTGCTGTCTCTGGTTCACCAAAATGCACCTATGTGCGTCCAACCTAGCCTCTGCATGTTTTTCCATGCTTAAACCTAGCACCAGGCACATAACTGCAAAACAGGTGCAACTGTAGAATGGTTAAGGAACTAAGGTCCCCAAAGACGGAGGTGTTGGGTGCATGGGGGCCATATGGCCATGTCCCAGCGTAATATTAGGCCCTCGTTGCAAGATTGAATGAGGGAATGAAAAGTGTCGGGTGTGTTCGCGTTCAAACAGTCACCAAGTGAGAAAATAGAGAGCGCTTGCATACCCTGTTGGGTTTAGCAGGGCAGAACAATTGTGGCAGCATAGGGTTAACAGAAATAAAACAAACTACAATCTAATATGAACTGAAAACAAATAAAACTGTGAAAAGAAACAAAAAAAAATCAAACACAAAACACAGGTGTCACCAATGGTTTCAGGCTGCTGTATTAATGAAACTGGAGCACGCTGAAGGAAGAGACCAGAGGTTCCTTCTCCCTCCAACGGAAGGCTCTTTGGGGCCCTCACACAATTTGCTTTCCTTACAAATGAGAAGAACTGAGCAGTGAAAGAACTCTCGGTGATGCAGCTGATGGGTTGTTGTTTAAAGGATGAGCCCTTAAACCATCTGAACAGCATAACAGTTCTTAGAATTCCTTGCCAAAACAGTGTATCCTCACGGCTTTTTATAGCAGCTCCTCGGGCGGTCATGTAACCTTCTCAAAGTGTGAACAGGGACCCTTTTAGGGTTTATTTAGGTCATTAACCCGCCGATTTTACGGATCCAGCTCTGATTTGAGAGTCAAATCAACTTCGGAGTTGGTCCGTAAGCGGTTGGGAGGCCGACCTATTCAATTAATGCACCATATTAGCAGATGCACGGGTTTTTGTGTTGACAGACGCGCGTCGAGCGCGCATGCGCGAATAACACGTTTTTGTCCAGCGCATGCGTGCGCGCACCAAACTGTTGTAAAGCGCCCTTCAATTTTTGGTTACTTTGTATAGTTTTTGGCCCTTTTGGAGTGCTATGAAATTAATTCAGTGCCATGAATGACCTCACTGCTGTTTTGATGATGCGGAGTTCTTGTTGCCATGTGCAGATGAAATTTCAGTGATAACAGGGTGCATAAGAATTGACCGTTGGAAAATGGTCCACTTTATCTTCATGTGCTATGGTCACATGTGGTGTCACATATAACCAAGGGCTGGGGCTAAGCCCCAGCCCGGACCCATGCTCAACAAGCAACATATGCCAATTTAAATTAAAATGAAAACATTGTATGGTAAGAACCATATGGTAGGCGCGCCGGTTGGGCGGCTTTTTCCAAAGATTTTCCATGGTGGGGGAGGTCTGAGGTTCAATCCCCATGGACTCCATAACATTTTTAAAATACCAAAACAATAACAGGGTGCCATGTGGCAGCCCATGCTTGGGCCACGTGGCACCATACCATTTGCCAAAATGATGCCACATGTCACAATATCATTCATCCACATGTTTGCCAATAAATGACTGTCATGTCATCAATTTCCACCTTAGTTTACAATCATGCCACATCAACTGTATGGTCTCTTCCATGTCAGCTGTATGGACTGTCTAGTCAACATTTTTTTTGCCTGTTTGACAAATCGAATAGATCGTGATATCTCACTCATCCGATATTTGTTTGACCCCGTTCAAAGTGCGTTGGGTTTGTAATGACAAGGACTACTTACCTATTTGTTTTGACGCAATTCCGAGAACTTTGATTTTTTGGCTAGATTTTGACCCCTGGTCCAGATTCTGATCACATCATCCCACTAAAAGGTTGTTGGATCCACAAAAGATGATGATTATTTGCCTGAGCTTCAATACTCTTATGCTTCCAAGTTCTATCAACTGATTCTACTTGAAAAGTCTTTTTGACAATCACCTGGATACCTTGACATGTCTTGCACTGTGCTGGCTATGTCCCTCAACCACTGTCCTCTGGCTGCTGCTAACCCACTATTATCCTTGTTCTTGGAATACTAATATCCTTCCCACTGAGAATCAAGTCCCTCTTGTAAACTCTTTGGCATCAAAACAATCCTCTCTCCAATGGCTGCAAAAACATTCCTGTGACATCTTGTCACAAACCAAGAAAACCATCAATCTTGAAAACAAATTTATACAAGACTAAAAATGATGCCAACAAAGTCTTTTTTCTCTTCAAGAAAACAGTCGCATCTTGTACTTCATCAAAGCACATGGCATTTTCCTTCATCTTAGTGTACTCACAATCGACTTACAAGCCAACCGACACCATCAACTAAACATAAGTCGAAAAACATGATTGACACAACATAGTCGTCAAGACAACATCGACACAAGTCGAGACTCATTTGAAACATATTGACCTTCCCAAAATAACAAGTCGACATTCATGATACACAATCATGTTACAATCATGAGTCGTTCATGATGAACTATCACCAAGTTCATTGTTTACGCACACACAAAAACACATGCATGTGCATGACTCTTCAACTCTCCTTCCAGTACAAACATAAGTACATAAACCCAACGCATGTTGGTACATAAGAGATGAATATGAAAAAGATATATGGCTGTAACAAGTGAGCATCATACCCCTCTTTTGCAACCTCCTGGCGAAGTTGTGCAACAAAAATAATGCTTTTTAAATGAATTGCATTAACATGCAAACTTGCATCATACTAGTTGTCATAAACTGCTACAACTTGTCATGCTTTCAAAAGAAATGAATACATAAGGCTGAAATGTGCATCTACAAGAGAAAAATGCAAGCCTTACTTACTCAAGAAATCTAACCATTTCTTACCAAGCCAACTCAATGGTGAATTTTTCTGCTGAAAATAGTCTTCTTGTGAATCATCTTGACTCACATCGATGATGGAATCTCCTCTTCCATTCTTGCCAATTTCTTTATCCATCTGCTTCTTGTGTTGTGGATGAGTGGTTGGATGAAATGTCCAACATTGGTCAATGAGATGACCCCTCTTGTGGCAATGAGTGAAAATCTTTTGCATCCTCTTTTCAAGTTGCCTTTGCTTGGAAAGTTTCCTGAAAGTGGTCAATCTTTTCCAACATTTTGAAACATCATGGTTATATAAACCACAATATGTACATGGACTTTTTCTACAATTTTTACATGCAAATTTATCGTGCTTAACATAATCAAAAGCAAATGAACGATAGGAAAAAATATACCTTGAAAATTCACCTTTATGACCTTCTTGAGGAGGTGAATTTGAAGAGTTACAATCTCTCTTTTGAAGACTAACAACAATGTTCCTGTCTTCATGGCTGTCACAACTCTTTCGTTTCACACATTTGCATTCATCTTGAACACATACTTTGCATGCTTGAGAGATTGAACTTGCAACAAAAGTTCTTCAACATTCACCTTTATAGCCTTCTTGAGGAGGTGAGCTTGAAGAGTTACTAGCTCTCTTTCGAAGACCAACAAAGATATTATCGTCCTCATGGCTGTCACAACTCTCTTGTTTCATACATTTTCATTCATCTTGAACACACTCTTTGCATGCTTGAGGGATTGAACTTGAAACAAAATTTGTTCTTGGAAATTTTTCCCTTGTCTCCTCAACTTTCAAATTTGCTCCATCTCTTTGTTCATAGCCAATACCACAATACTTGGGCCTCTCCTCAACAAAAAAGGCTCAACAATTCCTTATGCATGCTTGCCTAACCCTCTACCTTCATAGCTCATTTTAAAAAATAACTTGGACCCTATTCCTCTAGTGTGATTTTCAAAAACACCAAAGCATTCATCTTGAGAGGAATTTGAAGATAAACCAACATTACATACCTCATGTTCATGCAGGTACTTGGTAAGGGTTTCCTTTGCCTCATGGAGTTGAGTCTCTATCTCATGCATCTTTTCAAGAAGCTGGCGCTTCTCCTCCTTCATGGCCATCAACTGCTCTTGAAGGGCAATGTTCTCTTTTCTTTCTTCCCACAATTCTTGTACCATATCTCTCATGGTTACAAACACCTTCAACATCTCTTTGTCAAATAACTTGGATAATGAAGATGTATGAGAAATATCAATGTTTGAAGCTTCCTCCATCCTTGCAAGATATCAATCTTCAACACAAAACTTGCACAATAATACCAACAGCTAAATCTCTAGCTACCAATGACAATCACATGAGAAAAACAAACTAAGCTCTGATACCACCTGATCTAAAAATAGCGGGCTGACTTGTTATGCTATGCAAGCACCCTCTACTCCATTAAAATAAAATTTTCAGGACCTTGCTCAATGTCTTATTTATGCAAGAGGTTTTATGTGTCAAGTTCATGCCTCTTTTAAATGTTTATGTGTTAGGTCTTTGTAAAGTTAAATATGTGTTTTAAATAAATACACAACAAACATATCTTGCAGCAAATATAACTAGCAAACTCACAACAATAACAATATGATAAAGGAGTTCACCCCCAACTGGGCTACATCTCCTTGAGCCTCCATCAATGGACTAGGCTCTCTGGGATTATTTTGTCAAAGATTATTTTACAGGTTGATGCTCAACTCCAATGGATTTACATATTGTACCATTGGGTTCAAAATACATCAAAACCCCAGAAATGACTAATAGAACTCTGAAAACGCATCATGGTTCATCCGAGCATGACCTCTTCTACATGTGGCCTTGAGCTTCCATGATCTTCCTTGTGGAAAAAACACCTGTAAAATTCCTCAAAAGGATTTGAAACCTATCCCAATGTGTTCATATCATAACAATTAGTCAAAAATGACTATTCAGTCACAAAAAACAGACTTGGGCTCATTTGAGCATGACCTCTTCAATGGGGGCCGTAAGCTCCCTAGAGATTTCTGAAACTTCAATGGTATAAAAACTGCAAAAGAAGTCTCCAAATTCCTTTCAAAACAATTCCAATGGATTCATAACATCCAAAAACTCCTATATGGGCTTTCTCGGTACCTCATTTGGCCAAAAAATGAAGAAGTTAGGCCTCCTTCCATTTTCCTCCTTCAAGCTTGTTGTCTCTGGTTCGCCAAAATGCACCTCTGTGCGTCCAACCTAGCCTCTGTGCATTTTTCCGTGCTTAAACCTAGCACCAGGAACATAACCACAAAATGGGTACAATTGTAGAACGGTTAAGGAACTAAGGCCCCCAAAGCTGGAGGTGTTGGGCGCATAAGAATTGACCATTGGAAAAAGTTTTGTGCGCTCTCCATGTGTTTTGGTCACATGTGGTGTTTCATATAACCAAGGGCTGGGGCTAAGCCCCAGCCCGGACCCATGCCCAACAATCAACATATGCTAATTTAAATTAAAACGAAAACATTATATTGAAAGAACCATATGGTAGGCGCGCCGGTTGGGTGGCCTCTGCCAAAGATTTTCCACGGTGGGGGAGGTCCTGGGTTCGATCCCCACAGACTCCATAACATTTTTAAAATACCAAAACAATAACAGGGTACCACATGGCATCCCATGCCTGGACCACGTGGCACCATACCATTTTCAAAATGATGCCACGTGTTGCAATTTCGTTCATCCACATGTTTTCCAATAGATGATTGCCACGCCATCAACTTCCACCACAGTGTACAGTCATGCAACGTTAGTTGTACTGTCTATTCCACGTCAACTGTATGGACTATCAAGTCAACGTTTTTTTTACCTGTTTGACAAATCGAATAGATCGCAATATCTCACTCATACGATGTTTTTTTGACCTCGTTCAAAGTGCGTTGGGTTTGTAATGACAAGGACTACGCACCTATTTGTTTTGAGGAAATTCTGAGAACTTTGATTTTTGGGCTAACTTTTGACCCTTGGTCCAGATTCTGATCACACATTCCCACTGAAAGGCTTTTGGACACACAAAAGATGATGATTATCTACCTGAGCTTCAATACTCTTCTGCTTCCAAGTTCTATCAACTGATTCTACATGAAAATTATTTTTGACAATCACCTGGATACCTTGACATGCCTTGCAGTGTAACTGGCTATGTCCCTCAACCACTGTCCTCTGGATGCTGCTGACCCACTGTTATCCTTGTGCTTGGAATACTGACATAATTCCCACTGAGAATCAATTCCCTCTTGTGAACTCTTTGGCGTCAAAACAATCCGCTCTCCAATGGCTGTAAAAACTTTCGTGTGACATCTTGTCACAAACCAAGAAAACCATCAATCTTGAAAACAAATTTATACAAGACTGAAAATGATGCCAACAAAGTCTTTTTGCTCTTCAAGAAAATGGTCGCATATTGTACTTCATCAAAGCACATGGCATTTTCCTGCATCTTAGTCTACTCAAAATCAACTTACAAGCCAACAAACGCCATCGACTAAACATAAGTCAAAAAACATGATCGACACAACATAGTCGTCAAGATAACATCGACACAAGTTGAGACTCATTTGAAACATATAGACCTTCCCAAAATAACAAGTCAACATTCATGATACACAATCATGTTACAATCATGAGTCATTCATGATGAACTATCAACAAGTTCATTGTTTACGCACACACAAAACACATGCATGTGCATGACTCTTCAACTCTCCTTCTAGTACAAACATAAGTACATAAAACCAAAACATGTGGGTACATAAGAGCTGAATATGAAAATATATATTTCTGTAACAAGTGAGCATCATACCCCTCTTTTACACCCTCCTGGCGAAGTTGTGCAACAAAAAGAATGCTTTTTAAATGAATTGCATTCACATGCAAACTTGCATCATACTAGTAGTGATAAACTGCTACAACTTGTCATGCTTTCAAAAGAAATGAATACATAAGGCTGAAATGTGCATCTGCAACAGAAAAATGCAAGCCTTACTTACTCAAGAAATCTAACCATTTCTTACCAAGACAACTCAATGGTGAATTTTTTTGCTAGAAATAGTCTTCTGGTGAATCATCTTGACTCACATCGATGATGGAATCCCCTCTTCAATTCTTGCCAATTTATTTATCCATCTTCTTTTTGTGTTGTGGATGAGTGGTTGGATGCAATGTCCAACATTGGTCAATGAGATGACCCCTCTTCTAGCAATGAGTGCAAATCTTTTGCATCCTCTTTTCAAGTTGACTTTGCTTGGAAAGTTTCCTGAAAGTGGTCAATCTTTTCCAACATTTTGAAACATGATGGTTATATAAACCACAATATGTACATGGACTTTTTCTGCCATTTTTACATGCAAATTTATCATGCTTAACATAATCAAAAGCAACTGAATGATAGGCAGAAATATACATTGAACAATCACCTTTATCGCCTTCTTGAGGAGGTGAATTTGAAGAGTTACAAGCTCTCTTTTGAAGACCAACAAAAATGTTCTTGTCCTCATGGCTGTCACAGCTCTTTCATTTCACACATTTGCATTCATCTTGAACACATACTTTGCATGGTTGAGAGATTGAACTTGCAACAAAAGTTCTTGAACATTCACCTTTATAGCCTTCTTGAGGAGGTGAGCTTGAAGAGTTACTAGCTCTCTTTTGAAGACCAACAAATATATTCTTGTCCTCATGGCTACCACAACTCTCTTGTTTCATATATTTGCATTCATCTTGAACACACTCTTTGCATGCTTGAGGGATTGAACTTGAAACAAAATTTGTTCTTGAAACTTTTTGCCTTGTCTCCTCAACTTCGGAATTTTCTCCATCTCTTTGTTCATATCTAAGACCACAATACTTGGGCCTCTCCTCAACAAAAATAGGCTCAACAATGCCTTGTGCATGCTTGCCTAACCCTCTACCTTCATAGCCCATTTTTAACAATAACTTGGACCCTTCCTCTAGTGTGATTTTCAAAAACTCCAAAGCATTCATCTTGAGAGAAATTTTAAGATAAACCAACATTGCATACCTCATGTTCATGCAGGTACTTGGTAAGGGTTTCCTTTGCCTCATGGAGTTGAGTCTCCATCTCATGCATCTTTTCAAGAAGCTGGCGCTTCTCCTCCTTCATGGCCATCAACTGCTCTTGAAGGACAATGCTCTCTTTTCTTTCTTCCCACAACTCTTGTACCATATCTCTCATGGTTACAAACTCCTTCAACATATCTTTGTCAAATAACTTGGATAATGAAGATGTATGAGAACTATCAATGTTTGAAGCTTCCTCCATCCTTGCAAGATATCAATCTTCAACACAAAACTTGCACAATAATACCAACAACTAAATCTCTAGCTATCATTGACAATCACATGGGCAAAACAAACTGAGCTCTGATACCGCCTGATCTGAAAATAGGGGGATGACTTGTTATGCTATGCAAGCACCCTCTACTCCATTAAAATAAACTTTTCAGGACCTTGCTCAATGTCTTATTTATGCAAGAGGTTTTATGTGTCAAGTTCATGCTTCCTTTAAATGTTTATGTGTGAGGTATTTGTAAAGTTAAATATGTGTTTTAAATAAATACACAACAAACATATCTTGCAGCAAATATAACCATCAAACTCACAACAATAACAATATGATAAATGAGTTCAGCCCCAATTGGGCTACATCTCCTTGAGCCTCCATCAATGGACTAGGCTCTCTGGGATTAGTTTGTCAAAGATTATTTTACAAGATGATTCTCAACTCCAATGGATTTACAGACTGTACCATTGGGTTCAGAATACATAAAAATCCCAAAAATGACTAATAGAACTCTAAAAACGGATCATGGCTCATCCGGGCATGACCTCTTCTACATGTGGCCTTGAGCTTCCATGAGCTTCCTTGTGGAAAAAACACCTGTAAAAGTCCTCAAATGGATCTGAAACCTATCCCAATGTGTTCATAGCATAACAATTAGTCAAAAATGCCTATTCAGTCACAAAAAATAGACTTGGGCTCATCTGAGCATGTCCTCTTCAATGGGGGCCCTAAGCTCCCTAGAGCTCTCTGAAACTTCAATGGTGTAAAATATGAAAAATAAGTCTCCAAATTCCTTTGAAAACAATGCCAATGGATTCATAACATCCAAAAACCCCTATCTGGGCTTTTTCGGCACCTCATTTGTCCAAAAAATGAAGAAGTTAGGCCTCATGATATTTTCCTCCTTCAAGCTTGTTGTCTCTGGTTCACCAAAATGCACCTCTATGCGTCCAACCTAGCCTCTGTGCATTTTTCCATGCTTAAACCTAGCACTGGGCACATAACCACAAAATGGGTGCAACTGTAGAATGGTTAAGGAACTAAGGCCGCCAAAGCTGGAGGTGTTGGGCGCATGGGGGCCATATGGCCACATCCCAGCGCAATATTAGGCCCTCGTTGCAAGATTGGATGAGGGAACGAAAAGTGTTGGGCGCATAAGAATTGACCATTGGAAAAAGTTTTGTGCGCTCTTTGTGTGTTGTGGTCGCATGTGGTGTTGCATATAACCAAGGCCTGGGGCTAAGCCCCAGCCCAGACCCGTGCCCAACAATTAACATATGCTAATTTAAATTAAAACAAAAACATTATATTGTAAGAACCATATGGTAGGTGTGCCGGTTGGGTGGCCGTTGCCAAATCTTTGCCATGGTGGGGGAGGTCTTGGGTTCAATCCCCACGGACTCCATAACATTTTTAAAATACCAAAACAATAACAGGGTGTCAAGTGGCACCATACCATTTACCAAAGTGTTGCCACATGTCGCAATATCATTCATCCACGTGTTTGCCAATAAATGATTGCCACATCATAAACTACCACCTTAGTGTATGGTCATTCCACGTCAGTTGTACGGTCTCTGCCATGTGAGTTGTACGAACTGTCCAGTCAATGTTTTTTTTGCCTGTTTGACCAATCGAACAGATCGCGATATCTCACTCATTCGATGTCTTTTTGACCCCATTCAAAGTGTGTTGGGTTTGTAATGATGAGGGTTACGCACCTGTTCGTTTTTAGGCAATTCCGAGAACTTTGATTTTTGGGCTAAATTTTGACCCCTTGTCCAGATTCTGATCAAATATGAACCTACAACTATAACAATTTCATTTTCATATAGAGAGAATTGTTATTCTCTCATAAAAAAAATTAGTACTCGATTTCCTTTCCCTTATTGAAAATTGTGTTAATTTCACCCTTTTGTCAGGCATTTTAAGGATACAATTAAAGGTCATCAATTTTTTCTACACTTCCCAAATCCCCATTTATATTACTTGAGTTCAAATCCTTCTAAATCAAATTTATAATGAAAAAATATGGGACATAAATTGGACACTTTTAGCTAGGAGTTAATGATGAATTAAGAACATGGTACTTGTTAGGACCACATATTGTACCCTTTTTGCCCATACTTTTTGCCATTATTATACCCTTCATCACCTGTATTTTGACTTATACTATCATTTCACCTGATCATTCCAAGGTACACAACGTCCTTTCTCATTATTATA
>ML800227.1:194456-210046 GCA_009831015.1 Picea engelmannii | reverse complement strand
AAGGTATAGATTTTGATGAAATATTTTCTCCTATTGTTAAAATGACTTCAATTAGAACTATTTTAAGTCTTGTGGCAGTAGAAGATTTGCATCTTGAATAGTTAGATGTAAAAACAACTTTTCTCCATGGGGATTTGGAGGAAAATATTTATATGCAGCAACCACAGGGGTATGAGGTCAAAGGGAAGGAGAATTTGGTATGCAAGTTGAAGAAGAGCTTGTATGGCCTAAAGCAAGCTCCAAGGCAGTGGCATTTGAAGTTTGACAGGTTTATGACAGAACAGGGTTATAATAGATTTCATTCTGATCACTGTGTTTATTTTAAAAGGCTAGAAAATGGAAGCTTTATTATCTTGCTATTGTATGTAGATGACATGCTTGTTGCAGGGTCTAATATGCAGGATATAAATGTGCTCAAGAATAAATTAGCCAATTCATTTGCGATGAAGGATTTGGGTGCTGTAAAGAAAATCCTTGGTATGAGAATAACAAGAGACAAGAAAAATCACAAACTGACATTGTCTCAGGGTGAGTACACAAAGAAGGTGTTGGAGAGGTTTAGAATGCAAAATGAAAAACCAGTTAGTACACCTTTGGCCACCCATTTCAAATTAACTAAGGAAATGTGTCCCAAGACACAGGAGGAGATATAATACATGTCCAGGATCCCATATTCATCAGCAGTTGGAAGCTTGATGTATGCAATGGTTTGCACAAGACCAGATATTGCACATGCAGTGGGAGTTGTGAGTAGGTATATGAACAATCCAGGTAAAGAACATTGGGAGGCAGTAAAGTGGATTCGTAGGTATTTGGGAGGTACTACTACACATGCATTATGTTTTGGAGGTTCAGACACTTTTCTATAGGGATATGTTTATTCAAATATGGCAGGTGATAAAGACAGCAGGAGGAGCACCACAGGGTATGTTTTTACTATAGGTGGAACATCAGTAAGTTGGATTTCAAAACTGCAAAAGGTTGTTGCACTTTCAACAACAGAGGCAAAGTATGTTGCTACTGCAGAGGCTAGTAAAGTGATGATTTGGTTACAAAGGTTTATGGAGGAATTGGGAAAGAAGCAGGAGAACAACAAGTTGTATTGTGACAGACAGAGTGCCATTCACCTTGCAAAGAACTCAGCCTTCCATTCGAAGACTAAGCATATACAGTTGAGGTACCACTTCATATGATCCACCTTGGAAGATGGACAATTGAAGTTGGAAAAGATACACACTAACCAGAATCTTGCAGACATGTTAACAAAGGGAGTAACCAGGGAGAAACTTAGTTCTTGTTCAATTTCAGTTGGTCTTCAAGAATGAAGATGAAGATGAGAAATTTGCCAGGTCCAAGAAGGTTTAGAGTCCAGCATATACAACAGCGGTGGAGTTGTTGAGATCAGTCTCCAAGTGGGAGATTGTTGGTTGTGGAGCATGTTTATCTTCCTGATTCAGAGGTCCTTGCTTTCAGCTGTGTTTATACCCCATGAAGTATTTACACCCCAGAAGTATGTACACTCTTCCACGCGGGGGAGTGCAGAGGGGGGGTACCCCCTCTGTGGGGTCCGGGGGGCCTATCCCCTCGACTGGGAGGTCTGGGGGCAAGCGGGGGTTCGGGGGCGAAGCCCCCAAAGAAAAAATTGCCTTGTAAAAGTATATTGTAATTTCATTGTAAATTTGGACCATTCATTATAAGGTCACAGATCTAACGGTAGAGATTATGTTAGGGTTTTTTTCCCTAGAAGGCAACCCTCTTTTATGAGGGAAATGTATTGCGGCTATGTATGATGGTGAATATTGTATTCTGAGAGAGGATACTGTGAGAGAAAGAAGAGGAAGTTGCATCGGGTTTTGCTGTAGGTTGTATCCCTTCATTTGCTGGATAATAATAAAGGAAGGACCTGGCAATTTCTCTGGTGGACGTAGCCCACACTAGGTGAACCACATAAATCTGTGTCTCTCTTGTATTGTGTGTCTTCTGTATTTTGTTTCTGCATTTGTTTTATTTTATTGCTCCGCGGTCCTGTTTTTCTAACATCCCCTTGGCTGCATTCCATATACAATATGGAATGGACTATGCCTTGTGCTTCTGTTGAGTGAATCATTGTAAGCAAATTCTGCCTATGGAAGAATGTGATCCCACTGACTGTGGGGTTCAGTCACTAAAGTCCTCAACAAGTCTCCCAAGCTTCTCTTCACAACCTTTATCTATCCATTCATCTGAGGATGATACGCTGAGCTAAAAGAAAAACTCGTCCCCATCTTTTTCCATAAGGTCCTCCAGAAATGTCCTACAAACTTGGTATCTCGATCAAAAACAATACTCCTTGGCAGGCCATGAAGTCTGACGACTTCCTTGAAAAACAGGTTCACAATATGAGTTGCGTCACTGGTTTTCTGGCATGGTATAAAATGTGTCATTTTTGAAAGTTTGTCGACTACCACAAATATCAAATCATAGCCTCTCTATGTTCTTGGCAATCCCAATATGAAATCCATGCTCATTCCATCTCATGACCTTTCTGGTATGGGCAATGGTTGATATAACCCTATGTTCTTCCTTTTCCCTTTTGTGTGCTGACAAATCCTGCATCTATCCACATATTTCTTAACATCTATCCTCATCCCTGGCCAAAAATATGAGCCATTCAACTTCGAGAATGTCTTATCATGACCGAAGTGTTTGGCCAATCCTCCACTGTGTTTTTCCTTTAGCAGATTTTCCCTCATGGAGAATTTTGGAATACATAGTTGATTTCCCTGGAACAATAACCCATCCTGGATCATATACTCCATCCATTGGCTTCTGTCCCCGAGAACTAGATTCTCAGATGCCTCATATGCCTCCTTAAAGTCTGGGTCATCCATATACATTTCTTTGAGGTTATCAAAACCCAAAGTCTTGACTCTGAATTCCTGCATCAGCAAACATTTCTTGCTCAAAGCATCAACAACTTTGTTAGCAGTTCCAGAAATATGCTTAATCACAAAAGTAAAATTCTGCATGAATTCAACCGATTTAGCATGTTTTGGGTTCAACTTCTCTTGTTGAGTCACGAATTGTAAAGCGTGATTGTCACTATACAAAACAAACTCTTTGGGAACCAAATAGTGTCTCCATTTCTTCAGTGCTTGTATGACTGCATATAATTCTTTGTCATATGTTGAGTACTTGATCTTCGCTTCATTCAATTTATCACTGAAATATGTGATTTTCCTGTCGTCTTGGCTCAAGATCACTGCAATTGCAAATCCACTTGCGTCACACTTGACCTAGAATGTCTTGCTAAAATCCGACAAAACCATAATTGGTTGTTCCGTGAACTTCTTCTTCAGCAAATTGAAACTCTTCTCTGCTTCTTTTGTCCAGTGAAAATATTTGTGTCTTTTCTTCACCGTATCCATCATTGGTGCACTAATCCCACTGAAATTTCGAATGAGTTTCCTGTAGAAACTTGCCAAACCATGGAAGCTTCGAACTTCAAACACACTCTTCGACGATGGCCAATTCTTAATTTCATCCACCTTTTCGAGATCCATCTTCATCTCATTTGTAGAGATAACAAAACCCAAATAAATGAGTTATGTCTTCATAAATGACAATTTCTTCATATTAATCAGCAATTTCTCTTGTTGTAACCTCCTCATCACAGCAGCTAAATGCCTTAAGTGCTTTGCTTCTATCTTGCTGAAAATTAATATATCATCAAGATATAGAATGATGAATTTTCCTATGAAATCCTTCAGGACTTCATTCATCAATCTCATGAAAGTACTGGGTTCATTTGTTAATACAAATGGAATGACAAGCCATTCATATAGCCCTTCATTTGTCTTGAATGATGTCTTCCATTCATCACCTTCTCTCATTCGAATTTGATGATACCTGCTTTTCAAATCAATCTTTGAAAAAAATCTTGCTGCACTCAAGAAATCCATCAAGTCATCCATCCCTGGTAATGGAAATATGTATCTGATGGTAATCTTATTGATTTCCCTTGAGTCTGTACACATTCTCCAACCTCCATCTTTCTTTGGGCTGAGCACTGTCGGAACAGTGCATGGACTCAAGCTTTCCTGAATTAATCCTTTGTCCAGTAAGTCCTTGATCTGCCTCTTAACTTCCTCATTCTCCTGTGGTGTCAATATTTAAGCTTCTTTGTTTGGTAAAATGGCTCCAGGTATAAGATCAATGTGATGGATTATACTCTTGATCGGTGGCAATGAACAAGGTAGTTCATCCACTACTATATCAGCGAACTCTTCCAGCAACTTCTGTATTTACTATGGTAAATCGTCCACTCTTGTACTGGTCAAAACAATTCTAGGCTTCCTGACCACAATAAATTGTGTTTCCTCCTTCTTAACCTCATTAAGAAGTTCCTTCCCACTCACGGGAAGTACAATGTTGCTCATTTATGTTTTCACCTCTTTATCCTTAATCAACAACAACATGTGAGTCCTACTATTTTTCTCCAGGGTGTATGTGTTCTTTCTCCCATCATGAAACACGTTTCTATCATATTTCCATGGTCTACCCAACAATAGATGAAAAACATCCATGGGAATGACATCACATAATATTTCATCTTTATATCCCCCTATTTTAAATTCAACTAAACATTGTTTAGTGACATTTACCTGATGTTCTTTTTGTAGCCATGAAACTCTGTATGGGCTTGGATGTACAACAGTTTCCAGCTCAAGCATTTCTACCATATTTTTAGATACGAGATTGTTTGTGCTATTGATGTCCACTGTGACTTTGCATACTCTATCTTTAGTTTTCCAAGCAGTTTGAAACAGACTGTTTCTTTGAGCTGGGTTCACTGCCTCCTTCTCTGGCTTCAAGAGAACTTTCCTCATCATTAAGGATCTTTTACCCTCAACATATTTTGCCTCAACATTCTACCCTTGAGCTTCGCCAATCTGAGTTTCACCACCATATTTCTTCTTATATGGACACTCATAGAATTAATGTCAAATTTTTCCATAGACAAAGCACTTTACTTCACCGCCTCTGCCTCTTCCTCTTCCTCTAGCTCGAGGAAAAGTATTTATATCAGAATACTACCCTCTCTGTGAGCTTCCTCCTCTCTCATGTTGAGTTTGAGGTTTCTTCCCCTCTTCTTTAGATTTCTAAGTTCTATCTTGGGCAATTGTTTTGCCTCTAGCTTGACTTCTACCTTGACCTTTTTGACCTTGCTTTCAGCTCATCTTCTCTTAAGCTTTCAGAGCTATCTGATAATCATCTTCCACGGTCTGAATGGTCATCATGCTCATCTCATCTTGAATGTCATATCACATACCATTCATGTATCTGGAAACATTTTCATCATCGCTTTCCCGATGACGTGCTCTGATGTTTATCCTATAGAATTCTTCAGTGTATTCTTTCACTGAGATCAACTTCTGTCTCAAATTCTGCATCCTTCGAAATAGAGTGATTTGATAATCCTTGGGTATGAATTTGGCTTTCATCTTTGCGACCATTCTATCCCAACTTTTGATTTTCTGCTTGCTCTTGCAATGTCTGTCATCCTGCAGTTCATCCCACCATAGTGTTGCATGCCCTTTAAGTATGGTAATGACATGTTTGACCTTCTTGTCTTCCTCTACATCCTCATAGTCAAAGTATTTATCTAGAGCTCTAATCTAGTCTAGAAGCTCTTCAACATCCAGGTTTCCCTCATACACTGGAATGTACATTTTTTCTTTGGCACCTATCCTCGCAACAACCCTGAATAGGCGTTCATCCGTAGCATCTTCGACTGCTACTTCTTCTCCTTCGTGTCCAACCTCATTTTCACTTTCAGCCTTGCTGATATCTCTAGCGTCAACTATGTGCCTCTGCGTTGTTTCCATGGAATCAAGCCTAGTATCTAATTCATGCATTTCTCTTTCCACTGCTGGATCAAGCATTGGTCTGTCTCTTCTTCTCGACAACATGGCTGAGATTTTTTTTTTTCTCCCTGCTACAGAAAGAAAAGACTTGTTCTGGGCTCTAATATAATAACTGGCACAAACCCCAACCCTCGGGTCAAGATCCACTCAGGATCATTCTAAAATTCCCTTGAGTCGAAGTGGCTCCTTTGATTCCCGCTGGAACCTCTAATGAATCCAGAGGTCCTTTGTAAAAAATCTCCCTATGTAACTTGACACTAGGCACAAGCTTTTCCTTCTCCAGGTGATCACAACCTTATCTTAGCACAGGCGTCTTTCGAAACTTGCATGTTCGCGGATCGAATACCCTCGACTTTTCTTCACTAAATGTCGATACCCGAGACGCGATGGGATATGGATCCTCTTTGTTAGTGCTCTTAATGTGTAACCGTCAGCTAGGGTTAAGTACTAGCACCTCTTCTCAACTCGTGAACTCACGAGTTGGAGTGTTGAGCTTTGGCTCTCTCCCTTTGCAAAACCTGAGAGGCGATGGTTGACTTCCTTTTCGCAGTTTTCGCAACTCGCAATCTCGCGAGTTGGAGTGTTGAAATTTGGCACTCTCCCTTGTGAAAACCCGAGAGGCAATGGATCAACTGTGAGTTGACTCATTCAATGTGGCGAGTACATGCCACCTGTCACCACTTATGCCTTTCTCTGGGGGTTAGTTGTTCCCGCCACCTGTCAACCTTGCGGCCCCCACTTGAAAAGTGTGTTGCGCATTCACACGAGCCTCGGCTCTCGGAACTTCGTGATCTCGCACGTTGAAAAGAACCTCTTTCAACCACCAAGTCCCCAATACACGATATCTCTATAGGTTTTTGATCCAACAGTTCTCCCATGCCTTGGATCCAACGATTGTTCCTGCTCCTCACTACTCAGAAGTTCGCACGACCAAATAATTTGGTCTATCCTCCGAACTCATGATATGAAATACCTGCGAAGATTCATATCTAATGGTCCTCCTGTGGCTTGGATCCAATGGTCTGGTTCTCTTCCTCCCTTCTCACAACTTGAGACTTCGCGACTCTAAGAGTTTGGTCTTCCACCTCCAAACAGACAAACCCCGAGTTCGCGAAATGATCCAATGGCCAAAACTGACCATGATCGAAGGTCCTCGTTGATCCTTGACACCAATGAAATGGGTTCATCCAACCCTTATCTACCCTACAACTCCTATGGATCCTACCATCCTCGCAACTTTAGGACTTCTCCATGGAGAATTTTGACCATTCGATTTCTTCCTCAAGAATCTCTGTGAAATGTGCCATTGTTCTTCCCCTAAACGTAACCTTCTACGCAATGAGTTCGATCTTTGCCTCCCTTTAAAGTGTTCAAAGGTGTTATCCCTCATGATATTTCACTTGTAAAATCGAGTCTCTAAAAGGACTCCTGCACGCACTCCTTCCAGCAATCTTTCAAATACTCCAGGGTATTTGGTCTTTCGACTTTGTGCACTCTTGGTAACAACAGTCTTTCACTCTTAAACCTTAATTGATAACTTCTAAGGCCTTGACTAGCCTGCACACACCTTTCATGACTTCTTTTCTTCACCTGCACTTCTACTGAAATGAGAACAATGGTATCCCTCCTGAAATTTCTGAGATAAATCTCAGAATCCTTTTCGACACACTACTTGCAGACTTTTCACTGCACTCCATGCAGGAACTTTCTTAGGATGAGAAACAATTGAAACTCATTCTCTTTCTCTCTTAGACTTCAAACATTTAGCATGAAATCATACATACATAGAATATCCTCATAACAAATGCATAATAGAGAGAGTAAAACAACCATAAGAATACCATTCACCATGTATAAACAGGAAACATCATAACACCATGAAATATGATTCAAAGCTTCTTATATTAATTCAAGCTTCTCTACATGGGTGTTTCTCTACAACTCTCTGCTACAGCTCTATGCCAATGTTCTAATGAATACCATAATACAAATATGAGGGTGTCTATATCTGTTTTCCCTCTTTCTCTTCTAAACTGTCTAATCTATAATTCAAATCTACCTACTTCCATTAATTGGGCTTAAAGGCCTTTTACATTGACAGATGAGAGAAAATCGCTCAAGATCTGTTTACAACATGCAAGTATGTTTCCCTTAGCTACTACATTAACATATGTTCATTAATTTTTCAAAAAAATTTCCAAATGTGGAAAATGTGTGCTACGCTTTTCCCAGCTAGCTTCTACTTTCATGCTTGCTTGCTACTGGCAATGCTCCCGCATCACCTTGACTCACCCTGAAGTCAATTACTTGGCTCTTTCGTAACTTCTAGGAGTAAGTGTTGCTTTCCCTTGTCCTCCTTCTCCACTTTGATTTCCTCTTCTTCTTGTGCTTTCTCTTTCACCTCCTATTCAAATGAAGGGCCCAACTCCGGGACCAACTCTAAGACCCTCTTCCTGATTTCCTGGAAACTCCTAATTTTATCCTGTCACTTCCTATCAAGGAGTGAGGTTTTGACTACAAACTGTTGGGTCGCATCTGTGATACATATTTTGGGCTTGGATGCGACCAAATAGTTCCATTCAGAGTCTGTTGTAGCATCCATCTGATGCATTTTCATATACACTGTATGAACGACAGGTTATAATTCTTGCAACTCCTTCTTGGCTATGTATTGTGCTTCAAACAGAGAGTTCAACTCATTATTCGCTTGCTAAATTTGGTTGAATTTCTCTTATTGCTAAAGGGGGTCCATGGAGACCACAACTTCTTCATTCAACAACTTTATTCTTGCATGCACGTTGGGTATGATGTTCTGGATTTATCTTCTTCCTTCTGTCTCCTTAACAGATAAGTTTATCAATTCTTATAAATCATTTGGGATTTCCAAATCCTTCTTAATCTTATAACATTCCATAGGTCTCTCATCTAATTTTAGGTGAAGGTTGGATTGAAGTTCTTGGCTATGCCTTGCGCACACTACTAGGTCTGATTCTCGTTTACCAGTATCTATAAAAAGGAATTATTTAATTGTTTCCATCATATATTGGGTGTTCTCTAACCTTGGTTCCAAACCATATAGTTACCCTGACAGTTGCGCATCTTCTTGAAAATATTTCATATGATCCTTTATGCCAACTGTCAAATGTCAATTCTGAATCTTCATCCATTGATTGTATGCTCCTCCAACTTATTGATCCATCAATAGTAGGATTTATGTAGTCTTATGTCATTCATGTTGTTACAGTGTAAAACTAATCCAATTCTTATCCCTCCATCTTGTTGTCCATGGGATCCTTATATCGAGGGCCTACATACAAATCCAAGGGTTGAACTACTTTTATTTTGTTTTCCTCAAATTTCATAGTGTCTTTCTTTAGTTAAATAACTGCATAGTTTTCATAAGCTCCATTGATACCAAGTAGTTCATGATAGGGTCCTTATCCCCCATGATTTGGATCAACTCAAAATCAGCTACAGTCTTCACTCCTGCAACATCTATTTCTACATTCTTCAGTCTTCCTATTGGGAAAATACAGTACTAATTGGCCATTCTTAGCTGAATTGGGGAATATGTAAACTAGGGTTTTCCTAAGGATTCCCAAGTCTTTTCAGGCAGTCTATTAACATCAGATCCTAGATCTAGCATGACATCCTCAATATTAAATTCATCTACTTGGGATACTAATATAAAATCTTTTCCATTTCGTACTTTCCTTCTCTTCACTCTCTGAGTATTCTTCTCAGTAATATTAGTGCTTATTCTTGCTTCTAGAGATTCTTCATTCCCTAGAACTAGGTACAGTGCATTTCACAACTTTTCTGTCAACTGGTCATTTCCAAGAATATCAGAAAATAACTGAAACCAAAGGTTGACTACATTTTGTGGCTTCTCAGGTTGTTTCATCGAGACTATAGGGTTTCTGGATGTAAGGGGTGAAGCAGGGACTTGTGAGATCTTGGGGTAAACACTAGGCTGATGGGGTTTCTCTTGCATCTTAGGGTAGGGATATTCTTAAATTCTTCTATGGAATTTTTAAATAATAGATTATGTTTCGGAGGATTATACATGTCCTCCTTAGGCACTTCTTTCTGGATCTGAGGAAAATTTTCAGCATCTGCACCAGTCTTTTCCCCTCCCTGAGTAACAATATTAAGTTTTGGAAGTTTCCCTTTAATAACTCTCTTTATCTTTGAACTGATGAGGTTAGTTCCTCATTGATGTATCCAATCTTCCCATTTTGCAATTAGTTATGGACAGTCTTCAGTTGTGTGCCCATTGATTCTGTAGTGAGAGCACCATGGCTACCTTAGATGAGGACAATCTCTAGCCATGTGGCCTTTCTTGTCACAGTTGTAGCATCTACTTGGTCCTATTCCCTTGGTTCTTCCTCCTTTGAAGTCTCCTCTGGCTCCACCCCCTCGACCTCTTCTCGGTCCCTAAGGGGTTTCATTCACCCTCAATGATGTTCAATCCATCATGTCTACAAGTGCATCCAATGATCTACATTGATTGGTCGAATGTGCGGTATATGAACAAAACTCACAATGCACAATATTTGATACTCTTGAATACTTCTGAATAATGGGGCACTGTCTTGGCCCATGCGGCCCCATGGATTCAGAAAATCTCACAATAACCAACTATTGGATCTGCTTGATTACTTGGAAAAGCATGATACAGGGTGGGGTTATGTAATGGTAAATTCACAAATACTTGCGCAGCTCCTCTTGTGGGTCCTGGTGAGGGTCCCATCAGATTCTAAGGAGGTCCCATTTCCCTCATTCGTGGACATTCGTTCACCAGATATTCTTATGTGTAACATCTAGTACACCAGACTTGTGGTTGTCCTAGCCTGGGTATCATCAATTCTTGAATATTTTTTGTAAGCGTTGATATTTTCCCTTGTAGTTGCACCAAAATTGCATCTGTTGTGGGTCTGGCCACTCTCAGGCTCCCCGGATATCTGTTCATGGCTTTAGTCTTCATCGATTGTTCCAAGGCATCTGTCAAAGTGGCTATCCGTTGTTGCATTAATGAAATCTGTGTCATAGGTAGAAATCCCTGAATATACCATTCACGTTGATGTTCCTCATGAATTGGATGTGCTAACCTCCCCATAGAATCTTTAAACTTTTGATTCACCTTCCCTTTGTTGAATTTCATGCAACTCAGATAGAGCTTATTGTTATGACTGAGGTAGCTTAAACTTCGCTATCAACTTTGTTCATACCTGGTAAGGTGTGAACTCTTGACCTTGCATTCCTGGCACTCCTGGCTGAATAACATTTATGTACCATTTGAGAGAATGACCTCTCAAGGTAGTCTGGAACTCCACCAATTTATTCTCATCTGGAGTCCCTTTGGACCTCTAGATTGATTCACATACGAACCAATGTTGCTCAACATCTTCATCTCTCTTACCCCATAATTTTGGGTATCAAGCAATCGAACCTCTCGCGTCACCATCCATTGTTGATCTTTCTTCTCCTATCAAAATAAAACCTAACGGTCCTAGTTGCGACCTACCAGGGGATCCCAATATCCTCCCAGTACTCACGCTTCCTGGTTGTGACTGACTCATTGGTTGTAGTGGAACAAAAATAGAATAATAAGGTAGTATATAATTTACCACTTGTATAGAAGACACTTGGGGTATGTTTGATTCGTGGATGGCTTCGTTGGATTTGTGAAAGGTTTATTTGATCTAGGGGGTCTCATTCTCATCCTCTGAAGCAGTCTCTTTAGTCAGATTCTCAATATTTCCTGGCATCGGGGATAAATATTATCTTTCTTCTTCAATATCCAGGTTGACTTCCTCCTCCCTTGCTTATACACCTTCTCCTTCTTGTCCACCCTCTTAGGGACTTCTTTCTCTCCACGCTTCTCTCTCACTTAATCTTTGACTGAATAGTCTTTCCTGTCTTCTCAACTTTCACAACTCTTCCATATGTCCTTCCTCTGGTTCTCTTGGTCTGACTTCTTTCCACAACTTCTTGGACTATTTTACTTCTTTATTTATCTTACCATGCCACCACTTCTCAACTATGGCATCTCTTTTCAAGGCTCACACATCTCTTGAGTCAATTTCTTGCTACTTTCTCATTTGTCAAAGAACCCTCTCCCCTCTCTCAGGCCATGACTCCACCCCAAACTGACCCCACCCCATGGCTCGAGGTTGTTTACGCTGCCATCTTAGTCAGGGACATAGTCAACATCCCCTCTTCCATCAAGAAAACCTTAATCCACAGGGGGATTTCTCTCATCAACCTTCCCCTTGCGTATTTCTTGAAATCCTCTCCTGCTTGTGAAAAATATTGGTGATTCTCATTTGCAAACTCGATAATGTATCATTTTAGTGTTGTTTTGACACATAAATCGATTGCTCTCTTTACTGGACTATCCAACCGATGAAGTGTTGTGATCTTTTCAGTATCCCAAACACACATCTTCTTGACTCATTCTTGGAATTCCAGAGCTTCTTGGAGCCTATCTATCCAGTGGAATAGTTCTTCTAGGAGCTTAACCCAAAGTATGTCGTACTAATCACTTGATCTTTCTGAGTAAAAGACTACCTCTCGTGTATCTTTCATAGATTTTCATCTCAGCTTCGCTTCTTTTCATATGAAGGTGTCACAATTTATCTCCCACTAGTGGTGAATATCATATCTGTGAATCCACAGAAGCATTCTCCCTACAACTTCCCTTTTGACACAAGCCCCGGCAACAGAACCATTTTGTTGGTGCGAAATTGATTAGACCAGGGTCCTTCTCAAGTTACCAATAAAAGGTACCGTGTAGTCTAGATCATTGGCATTTTATTCTCCTTTGAAGAGAATAAGTCTCACCCGAAGCACAACCAAGACAGAAGGATAGGGAAGGGCAAGGATAATACTTAGGTGGGTTCCCAGAACCTTAAAGAGTCACCATGATATTGCACAAGATAGACTAACTATAGAACATATATGAACTCATGCATACTAGAACTAAAGATACTTAAGTTGTGAAAAGCATTCATACATAGAGATATCATATGGATCCCATCAAGAATAAATAAGGATTGTAAAGATACAATTCATAAGCATAAACGTAGAATGACACATTCTATTTCAAAATTTTGGGTCCTTCTTCATTTATTATCATCAGAAGTTATCAAATACAATCTTAGAGATACAAATTAGTACTTTGTTACAAACTTATGACTCTAGACTCATGTCCCAGAGTTCTATCTACCCAAAAATGTATATATATTACCTTTACATAACCTTTTCTGAACTAAACCCAACAACAACATTTGACTAACCACAACAAAACCTAACCTATCAACAATAGCCAACAATAATAACTATTGCAACCAAGCAATAAACCCTTTTACAATAATATTCATCTCATATATAGGTTGAGTGGGATGTTTTGGCTTTGGTCTCTCATGATTTCTTGTTCTGTTGTAAATGCTTTTTCCTTGCCGGTATTGCGTTGTCCCTTTCCACAACTGATTTATGTTTCTTGTACTTTATCCATTATCCATCTTCTTATGTAGCTTGAGAAACTCGTGTTAAACCAAATCAGGGACTGTAGTCCTTCTTGTGCAACTTCCAATCTAAAATCAAAGGGCCCAACACATGATCTCACCTATGTAAATTGCATGAGTTTGGATTTCCTGAGGGGTTACTCCACTTCCAACATGTCTTCCACAACATTTTTTTGAGACATATGTAGTGATCGATCTCCTTCTATCCAAGATACCTGTAAAATATACATTACAATTATCAAAAACTATCTCAGTGTAACGAATATAGGTGGAATTTGTTCTTCTCAAACGTTTAAGCACCCATTTCACTGCGGCACCTGAATCTGTCATGTATTTGAAAACATCATTAGCATGTGAAACATCTGGTATTAACCATTTCATCACATACAACAGACCTCCTACTGAACTTACACGAGACATAACATTTTCTTCTTTAAAAACAAGACCTATGCTTGAAGAAAACTTATAATGGAAAACAATAGGGATAAAAATTTGTTTTACAATGTTCATATTGAAATCCAACCACATCTTACCATTACCATCTCTGTGTACTTCTATGCCCATAATTTTTTTTGCTGAGCTCCTTTATCCCTCATCTGAATTGTCCTATCCACTTGAGTCATTTTATTACTAATTTTATCCATGCTTCGTCTTGCATCGAGCATATCATCAACAAATAAAATCAATACTGTGAATGTACTATATATTTTATAGTCATTCCTACCCTTTAAAAAATTATGACTCACTATGAAGGATTCAAACCTCTTGTATATTTGCCTGGGTACCAATAGGCCATACAATGAATTATCTAGCATGCAAACAAATTTACCGTTGTGATATTGAATCAACCCTTTTAGTTGTTCCATACATACTTTTTTCAATGATGACCTCGTGAGAAATAGGATCCAACACACAACATCCCTTTATACAACCATCATAACTTGCAAGCATATAAAACAAGTAGGAATTCAGAAACAAAGATTTTAAGTCTAGAAATGATTTATCGCTTACCAATACCTACAATTCTTTCTTTCTCTTATGACCTTGATCCTTCTGCAATAAGAAAGAAGATACATATGTCACTTTAGTACTCCCTTACAACTTATCAAGTTTATCAACCTTTGTTTCCTTCATCACTACTAAACTACCTTTTGACAATGTCAGTGTTTCACTTTGACCTGTATACTTATATCCACAAGAATCCAACACTCCTAATGAAATCAAATTTTATTTAATATCAAGTACATATCTAACATCCATTAATTCCCTAACAATACTATCAAACATCTTGATTCTAATAATGCCAACCCTAATAGTTTTACAGGGAATACCATTTCCCATAAACACTACACCCTCATCAAAATATTGGTAAGAGATTAACCAATTTCTATGTGAGCACATGTGGTGGGAGGCACTTGAATCTAACTGTCATTCTTCTTGATATTGTAAATTACTAGAAACGGAAAAAAATTCATCAGTCATACCTGAATTTTTTACAACCCAATTTCCTTCCTTCGTATAGTTTTCCTCGGATTCCTTTCTTTTCTAGCAGTATTTCTTGAGATGTCCTATTTTTCCACAGTACCAACATTTTTCTTTACCCTTTCTATGTATTGACTTATATCGAGAAGAAATTCTTTGATTCTTCTCTTTATTTCAACCTCTGACCAACATCGCCTCTAAATTTGAGGTTTCTTGACTATATTTTCTCCTCATCTTCTAAGCCAACAAAGCTCCAACAATAGATTCATAATCTAAAACATTTGTTGAGATAAATATAACATAGGTGACTACATTATCACAAGAATCAGGCAACAAACACAATAGTGTAATAGCCGTATATTCATCTTCGAATTTAACTTCCATACAAGTCAATTGAACTATAAGAGTATTAAAGATATTTAAATGGTCAACAATTGTTGTACCTTCTTTCATATGCAAACTGTACAACTGTCTCTTCAGGTAGATCCTTCTCGTCAAGGACTTCTTCATATATATACTTTCCATTTTTCTCCATAAGCCTAATGTTGTATCCTCTCCTACGATATTAAACAAAACATCATCTGCCAGACATAAACGAATGGTACTAAGAGATTTTTCATCCAGATATTCCCATTCCTCTTTTTTCATAGTCGTTGGTTTCTTTGTCTTTCCT
>ML800227.1:154119-176621 GCA_009831015.1 Picea engelmannii | reverse complement strand
GCCAACCCTAAATGCCAGGCAAATTAGATGGCTGGAATTTCTGTGCGAATATGACTTTGATATCAGGCATATCAAAGGGAAAGACAATAAGGTGGTTGATGCACTCAGCAGAAAAGTGCATGAATTACATGCTACAACCATTATCATGTACAGAACTGAGTTGAAAGACAGAATCATGGTGGCTGCAAGTGCTGATTTGCATTACAAAAGACTTGTAGCAAAGCTACAACAGCGTGAGAGACCACAGACTGAGGAAGGTTATACCTTAGGAACTGAGGGTCTACTTCTGTATAAAAACAGAGTGTATGTACCTAATGACCGAGAATTGAAGTTGGAAATTCTAAAATAAATGCATAATGTGACTTATGCTGGACATCCTGGATATCAGAAGACTGTGGCAATAGTCAAAGGCCATTATTTTTGGCCAGGTATGAAGAAATAAATTGCTGAATACATCACCAGATGTATGGAGTGCCAGAAGGTTAAGGCTGAGCATAGACACCCAGCAGGGTTGTTGCAACCTTTACCTATTCCTGAGTGGAAATGGGATGTGGTAACAATGGATTTTATCACAGGATTGCCCAGAACAAGCAAGCAACATGATTCAATCATGGTGGTGGTGGACAAGCTTACTAAATCTGCCCATTTTATTCCACTGAAAGCCACCCATAGAGCAACAGATGTTGTTGATATATTTTTAAAAGAAGTTGCACGCTTGCATGGAATTCCTAAGACAATTGTGTCTGATAGAGACCCGAAATTTACTTCGAATTTCTGGAGAGGACTGTTCAAGGGATTCGAAACGAATCTGAACTTCAGTACAACATATCATCCCGAGTCTGATGGATAGACAGAGAGAGTAAATAGAGTAATAGAAGACATGCTGAGAATGTATGTGATGGATAAACCATCAAGGTGGGAAGACTACCTGCATTTGGTCGAATTTGCCTACAATAATGGGTATCATACATCTCTGAAGATGAGCCCATTCGAAGCACTTTATGGAAGAAAGTGCAACACTCGAGTGAGCTGGGATAATCCAGCTGACAGGGTAGTAGTTGGACCTGAACTACTCAAAGAAATGGAAGAGCAAATGATAAAAATCAAGTAGAATCTGAAAGTTGCCCAGGACAGGCATAAAAGTTACGCTGATAGTAACAGAACCCATAGAGAATTCAAAGTGGGTGACCATGTGTTCCTAAAAGTGAAAACTAACAGGAGTTCCCTGAAATTGGGAAGTTGCGCCAAGTTGGCAGCAAGATTTTGTGGGCCATTCGAGATCCTGGAAAGGATTGGGCCAGTTGCATACATGATTGCATTACCTGCATCTATGATTGTACATAATGTGTTTCATGTTTCACTGCTTAAGAAATATGTACCTGATACTAATCATGTTATCGATTGGACTGTGATCTAGGTGGAACCAGAAGGTGTCCTGCAAGTGCATCCTGTACGCATATTGGACAGGAAAAGAAAACAGCTCCATAATCGAGCTATAGAGATTGTAAAGGTCCAGTGGACCTGGTACGGTCCTGAGGACACGACATGGGAGCATGCAGATGTTATGCAGGCAGAGTACCTGCATCTTTTTGAAAATTTTGAAGAGCTTGCAGATGCTATGTAAAGTTGCACTGAGGACAGTGCAAAAATAAGGGGAGGGGATTGCAGTGTCCCCAAGGCCGAGCCCCGATGTAAACTATGATTTGAAGGAGATTGTAAATATGTGTTATAGGATGGTGAGCCAAGTTTTGTATAAGCCAGTAGGATTATGTGTTTGATTAGGCCAGAGAGCCTAAGGGTTGAAGGCCAGGGGCCTGGATTTTGTATCTGTATGTATGCAGCACATCAATAAAATATAAACAATAGCCAGGTGCAGACCGACCACGATGAATGAGTGATGGGGGACTGAGCATCCATAGAGTGGGCAAGGGATTAGGGGTTGAAAGGTGGGAAAAGGAGCCGAGTGTTGAGCCTAGGGGGGGCTTAAACCTGGAAACAATATTTTAATATTATTTCATAAGCCATGTGCATCATATGTTTTTATCCTAAGTCCTTTTGGAAGGCCACATGATTTCCTAAGTGGTGGGAGGAACGCGTGTTGGTGAACGCATGCAGTCCCATGGGTGACAAGTGTCAACCCTGGTGCATGTAGATAAAACGACCAAGATGAGCCGTGAGGGGGATTCCTCCTCCAGTCGACCTGACTGCCTGGAGCCAGAGCCATAGGAACCAGTTTGCAAGAGACCCTCATGTAATTTTGATACAGAAAAGAAAGCCTATGTTTGTCCCGAAGAATCCGTGTACACCCCTGTCCAGAACTGTGGAGTCTGTGTCTGGTTCTAATAAAACCTGGGAGCACGTTTCCTGAACAGGAACCCTGTGTTGGACTCTAGTGGAAGAATCCTTGTTTGTTCGGGAAAAGTTGAGCTAACCTGTGCGTGGTGTCCCTGTTCCGAAAACACGACCATGAGATCATCCTATGACTGTTGAACCGTTTTGGGAAGCCTTTGTCTGTTTTCCCCATGGGTTGTTGTGGCCATGCAGTACTGGACTGCGTGAGGCTTGTTGGCCTGTGAGTGACTCCTCCAGGTGAGAGAGTGTGCAGAGGAAGGAGAGAGCTCCTGGAAGGAACCCTGTAGCTGCTACAGAACCCAGAGACTTCCGGTCCAGTCTGTTCCTGTAACCCAAGGTAAGGGAGACTGGTAGCCGAAGGACTGTCCAGGTGACAGAGAAGGTGCACTCTCCTGGGGTGGAACAAGCATGTGGGGAATGAGGGTCTGTGGGCAGTGAGCATGGGAGATTCCTAGAGAGCGTTCTTCCTGGTATTGTGTGTGACTAAATTCCCTGTAACCTCAGCCTGAGTCTGGATTCCTTGCCCTGGGGTGGAGCTCAGTCCCAGCTTGGGGGTGACCCACTGTTGAGTTGAGGAGCAGTGCGGTCTATGACTGGGAGGTTTGTGGAAGGCCTGCATTTGGTTGGTGGATTTATTCACTGTCAGCAGATAAGTATTTGACTATGTTTTATCACATTTGCATGACTCTTCTGGATATGTTATCATGTTTTCCGATGTGTAAATGAATTACTGTTGAATGCTATGGCTTGTTTAATTGTAGCAGTAACTTATATATTTTACTCTGAGATTTAAGTGTGTTTAATTTCTTAAATGCATGTGCTTATAATGTCTGTATGAATTATGTAAAGGTCCATGTATAGAGTGGTAACTGAGAGGTTTGAAAACCTCGGTAGTGAAAAGTGTACACTACAATTCATACCTAACTCCCTTGCATTGCAAGGTGGTGATCGGTTTCACTGTTTTTTAGAATCCTTTCTACAAATCTCCGGTAATAACCTGTTAGCCCCATAAAGCTTCTCACCTCATGGGCATTTTTCGGCACTGGCCACTCCATAATGGCCTTTACTTTTCTAGTCCACATAGATTCCTTCGCCGGAAATGATATGATCTAAATATTGAATCTCTTTCTGGAAGAAGGAACATTTCGACTGCTTCCCATACAATTTGTTCTCTCTAAGGCAGAACAACACTACTTGTAAGTGTTCCTCATGCTCTCTTTCATTCCTGAAATAGATGAGGATGTCATATAGAAAGACTTGTACAAATCGATCTAAGTACTTCTGGAATACGCCGTTCATGAGGCTCATGAATATTGTTGGCGCATTGGTCAATCCAAAAGGTACGTTGACGAACTCGTAATGTCCAAACCGAGTTTGGAAGGCAGTTTTTGGGATATCACCTTCCTAAATCCTTAACTGATGATACCCTGATCGCAAATCGATCTTTGAGAATACCGTTGCTCCTTTCATCTGATCGAAGAGGTCATCTATTTGCGGCATCGAGTACCTATTTTTTTACTGTAGCACGATTCAAGTCCCTGTAGTCTATACACAGTCGTAAGGATCCATCCTTCTTCTTTACAAAAATTACCAGTGCGCCCCAAGGTGAGACACTGGGCCTTATTGGCCCTAAGTCCAGTAACTCTTTCAACTGCATTTGCAATTCACAAAGTTCCGGTGCTGTCATCTGATACGGAGTGTTGGAAATTGGTTCTGCACCAAGTTTTAGCTCAATGGTGAAATCAAGCTCTCTCTCAGGAGGTAACCCTGGTAACTCGTTTGGAAAAACATCATGAAATTCTCACAGTACCGGGTACTGATCCAATGAGGGTCCCTTCCTTTCATTCACTGCTTCCACTACTGAAGATTGGTGGAATGGAATAAAAGGGCTCGGTGATTGGCTTGATGAATTGTGCGTAAGGTATCATGAGCCTGATGCTTGGATAATCGAAGATTATTCTTCAGGCTAGTACCTTGCTATTATTGATAACTAAACTATTTATATGTGAATTTATTTGTAAAAGTGATATGTGTGGTGCGTTGGTGTTATTGCTCTTCTTAAGGCGCATCGCTTGGTGGGTGGTCTTGGGTTCAAAACCCATGGACCTTCTAAAATTTTAATTAACCTTTTAATGTATTTTAACTTTACTCTAAATACATCATTAATTTAATTAAAATTTTAATTTGATAATTAGTTACACTAATAATTCTAAAGTTACTTAATTATTTATTATTTTTTTTAATTTTTAATTTTTTTAAATTACTTTATACTGAATTATCGTAGATTAACATTAAATTAATTAAAACTAAATTAATTAATTATCGTAATTTACTTTGTAATAACTGTATTATCATAAATTAACTTTAAATTAATTAAAACTAAATTGACCTAAATTACTTTTATACCAAATAATAAATAAATAAAAATTTTAAACGAGAACTCACGCACAATTTATAAAGGAAATTTAAAATTGAAGAAAATCGAAATAATAAAAAAATAGTGCGGGCACGCATGGATTCCACGTGCCCGCCATGCTTCCTCCAGCATCCGCCTGACCTAAACCTAACCCTACACGTACTCTCTCACTACCCCTAACCCTAATCGTCCTGTAGATTGTTTCAATTGCGAACGCATGAGCCTCTCCTGCTCTGCAACTGCGACGGAGCTCTGGAAATGGCCAGAGCTCTGGTAATGGCCGCGGCTATTTCTCATGGTGTTATGTGTAGGGTTGGTTTTATTAATTAATTTTTTATTTTTTTTTTGCTAATAAAAAAAATTGTTTTGTGTGGTGTTTGCAGGTCGTGTGAGCTCTCTCTCCTTGGCTTCGTTTGGTGTGGAAAACTTGGTAGTTGGTGCTTTGATCTTTTTCATAGCTCCCTCTCCCTCCGTCGGCTGGATTCGTCTGCTTTGTCAAAATTCTGGGTTTTTTTCTATTTGTATTCCTCGGTTGTTTGCAGGGTAAAACAGTAAATATTATTGTTAACTCTTGGTTTATTAAGTATCATATTAAATGTTGTATTCCTTCATTGTGGTATTGGATAAAGATCGACTTCAATGATGCATTGTGGGCAGCTGGACCAAGGTCTCTTTGCAATGCTTGTGGGCTGATGTGGGCTAACAAGGTTTGTTTTTTTGAATTTAAGGGCTTTATTAGTTTAGATGTTATCAAAACAATCACAAACTTGTTAGATATTGTGAAGTCATGTTTCTTAAGTCTTGATTCTTGTGAGTGTATATTCTTTCCTTTGAATGGATTGAAGTTGAACCAGATCATGTTTCTACCTTTCATCCTATTTGGTGCACGAGCTACGTCTGGTGTATTTAGAGTTTTCTTTCATCAATATGTAGGAGTAGGTTAGTGGGTTGTGTTTCTGATAGTTTTGTTTGACTATTGTTTTCAATTTTATTTCACAGGTATTTTCTTTCCTAATGGATTGTTAACATAAGCTTTAACTATGTCAAAATATGATGTCTTACAGAGTTAAACGACTACTTTAAAAATTTGAGTTCCTATATTACTGGATCCATATATGGAGAATCCCATGGATCTGGATCTGGATCCATTTTGGATTCTTTTGTTTGTAACCCATACCAGCAAGTAAGCTAGCAAAAGGTTCTGTTTGTTTTATATTGCTCATTTCTCTATCTATCTCAATTTTGGGTACATAGCCTTGGGGGGGAGGGGGATGGAATTCTATTAATAATCATGTAGATAGTCTTGGCATTGTCATCTCATGGCCCTAGCTCAAGGGTACAGATCTCTATTATTGGAAACACCACCCCTAGATACTGGAAACACATTTCCTTGTTTTGGAAACAAATACTTTATGAGATGTCTTTGAAACACAGATGAAATGCTTCAGCATCATTTCAGACATTTGAAAAGTCGTGTCGACAATTTCAGCCAGCGTTTTGGTTGATTCAATGGGTGTATAGGTTGTTTTGGTGACTAAAATGAAGAAAAAAAATAGAATGCTAACCCTAAAAAAATCAAGTTATGAATAGAGGACTTGGGCCTCCCTTGATGATAGCTCTCTTCCTAGCTTTATTTTCAATTTTGAAATTCATAAATAGTGTTCTGATACTTTTGGCTTATGGTTTTATTTCATATGTACGTAAATAATATGTATGTATGTATTTATCGTATCCTAACCATATGGTATCCTGATTTTCCAAAAAATTTCCATATCCGATCTAAATACCATATCTGTATCCATGCAACTTAGGTGCAGACCCATGGAGGGGAACCCTTTTGAACACAATATGGAAATTTATCCCATACGTATCTGGAACAGATATTGTACAAATACATGTTGTAAACCTTTTGGATGCAGACCCATGAAGGATCCAATATGTATCTAAGAAGGATATCAACCCAATATGTAAAAGGAAATATAAAAGGGGGATGGGGAAAGGATCCAGTAACAAAGCTAATAACACTTTCAAAGTTAAGCTAGTGTAAGAAATTATCAATAACATGAGACTGTTGTGAGCTAGTTTAGACAGATCAACCAACAAAGTAACTAAGGGGAGAATACAAACTTGTTCAAAGGAATGAGTTAGCGGAGGCAACTTGGAGAGAAGGTGAAAAAAGCCTTCATGATTGGTCTATTGAGTACCCGTATTTCTCATTAGGATTTTTTTTTTTAATTGCAGCGTGTCTTTGTTCTCTAATCGATTTTATGCTTCCATGTTCTTCAACAACATGTTGTTCAGATTGGGGGCACAAATCTTGAACATGCCTAGAACTCAACAGGATGAAGCAAAACTCTTCTCTTCTAGGAGCAGTGTTCGTTCATTGTGCATGCACCAACTCTCAAAAGTAACAATGCAACATGTCATTTCAAGGTCGTTATTCAATGGTGCATCCCTTATCACCTCTTTGGAACACCAACAACCACTCTCTATCTACACTGAAAGTGAGGAACTGCAAAGTGTGGGTGCAGCCGTAACGTTAAATGGAAATGAAACAAAATTAAATTAATGTCCACTAATGACCATAGAAAGTCGATGGGAGTCAAGACTTCAGTCGGCACAAATAGCCAAAGTAACCGGATAGAAAAGCATTAACAAAATATGAATTGGCTTATTTAGGCACTGCTATGCTTCCATTCTAGTAAATCTGAAACGATGTTGTGGATTTTTCATTTGGAAACAGTGCCATGGCTTCACTAAAAGACTAAGAAAACAACATAAAGACAAAAAGAAACCCTGTTGTATTATGTTCCAAGTTATGCTCAAACGTTTGACTTGATTGAAATTCAAATAATGAGAAATTCAGACAGGGGGTGCGGCCAAAGAGAAATGCTCTAGCAAAGTCTAGGTTTTGTTTCTCCTCAAAATTTGAAGTCTACAAACTAGCTTCAGTAGATGCAGAATAAGGAAGGGGAGAATAATTATCAATTAAACCTTACTAGCTGTCATTAGACACTCGAATTGTCAGAAAAATCTAGGTTTTTGTCATATACATTATAGTGAGAATTTTGGTAATTAATCGAGTAGATGATACAACGCAATACCCAGGAAATTCCTACCATAGGTACAAAATCACGGTAGTACTGTAAAGTATAATAAAAATAAAAGATACAAATTTTGGGTACTGAAATCAAATGCTCAAATACTTCCAGAGGTGAATGCGTCGGCAGGTTGCTGAACTAAATTGCAATGCTTTGATTAGAAACCTACCTGGTATTACAGAAGCGATGTCTTTGGTAAATTTAAAGCTAAGAGAAATTTGTTGATGGATTTCCTTCTGATGTAACAACCCTAGATTTATGGTGGCCAAATTAATTTAACTAAGCCTTTTCATTCGATATCATATTGTTTTTTTTTTTATATTCCTTTTTTTTTTAAATGTGTAGTGTTTGCCTGAGTCAATTCTGAGCTTAAATGAACTGGGTTACTATTAAATCGGAGAATGGGCGATGCCAGGAGAATGGGCGATGTCCTTTCATTGATCTCGGGTTTCGATGCCAAGAGAATGGGCGACCAGATAAACTTTACATGAAATGGGGGTGGCAACCTTTGGGCTACAATCTTCCCAGGTCAGTAGATCTCTGCCAAAAATTTTCTGGTGAATGTTAGTATTGGTTTGGAGAAAGAGATGGCCTGAGTTTGATCTAGAATTTCACATTTAAAGGGAGAAAAGAAAATGAATTAAAACTTGTATATATATCATTTCAGGTTTCTCTATTTCCTGGATTTGTCGTCCAGGTTTAAAATTGTAAGATTTGGCTTGGCATTCCTTGGTGTTAGCAAATTGCATTCTGTATTTTTTTTTTTCATTGGTTAATAATTGCTTGATAAACCTTTACATGATTGTGAAAAGGCGTTTTAGAGATTGAACTCTGCTAAATCTTAAATTTTAAAATCTTATTTAATAAGTTGCTAGAAATCTAAATTGTTGAATAAATATATCAAGAAGAGGCAATACAAAATTCTTAGTTTCCTAAAGTGAATAGTAAAATTTTACTGAAGGTACAAAAATAGGATGTGTAATGTAATATTCTTTTTCAATTCATATTTTTTATTTATATTTAGATTTGTTTATCTATTATCAAAATAATAGTGCGTTTGGTTTGGTTTGCAGGTTAGGTGGGACTGGGGCTAGATCTTGGAGCTGGGAACTTGGCCCTTAAGGCCCCAAATTCATATTTAACCTAATACGTTTATTTAGGGTTTTACCAAAACTAAGTAGGAGTGTTTATTTAAATTTATGGTTGGGTAGGTAGGCCCTTAGTTCCATATTTTGAACCAGGGCTCTGATACCATATGTAGGGGCCGAAGAGATTAAAAACATCAATTGATTTATTAAACTTCATACAGAATAACATTCTTGATAATAATAACTTTGATAACTTAAATTTAACAACATATAATAAATTTAATAACTGATTAAAACAATTGCAAAATTTGAAATACCTGAACCTGATGCTAATAACCTTCATTTGTCCATCGCTTGCCTCCTTGACCGCTTCTGCAAAACACTGCCCAAAACCTAGTTCCTCCCTGCCAACTAGGTAACTTCCTAGTTCCAGGATATCAACGGATATCTTGGCCCCCGTGCCCAAAACCCCCAGCAACTCCGGTCCACTGTATCAATCCTACTCCATAAGTTCACCTCTCTCTGCAACTCCAGAGCTCCCAAAATTTCATTCCCCAACCTCTGTAGAATAGCCTCCCATCCAACTCCTTCCCTTCCTTATCCCTCCTTCACCAACTCCCCCCCCCATTTACTCCATACCTAAGCCATTTATTACTCTTATCCTTTCCTGTTAATGCCCCGTATCCCCTTTCTGATTCTTCCTTTAATGTTTTTATCTTCTCGGGATTCATAGGTTATCCCTTGTTGTATACGCAACCATTTTATATCATATATCATTAATCTATTAAATCCATTATGCAAGTTATTAAATTTAGTTTGTAGTTAAATTATTAATTAATTAATCACAATTATATCCTTTAATTAATTAATAACTCACTTAATTAATATCATTAAATCATCTTTGTTTAATTAATACCTTGTTAACACAATTAATCCCCTAATTAGTTTTACTTTATAATTTCTTAAGAATTTATCCAACTAGGGTCATTATAGGATCCCTGATGGATCCTCTCTTAAGGCTCACAAGCCCTTAATTTCCTTATGCAAGTCCCACAAAGACCCGTGGGTGATTTTTGTAAGCCCCCTTTACCTTTAAAATCAAATTTAGTGCTAGCCCTTTTCTCTGGGAAAAAAATCATGTGACCGCAGTCTAGAACAAGGCACTACTTCAGGGCTTCGGAGCTTCAGGCTTCAGATTTTTTAACAACACTACACTCTAATCCCTCCAAACACTGAATTTTTGAATTCTCGAACCGCCCCTGGGATCAAGAGTCTACATCCTGTGCCCAAATCTACGGCTTATAGTAACTCTAGGGATTTGGGCTTCGGGAGTTTTCCTAGATCCAACACACAATACCCATGAACTCACGGGCGTCGAATGCATAGATATAACGATTGATGTATTCCTCGGATCAATGGTTCGTGTTCACTCTGGACTCTAGGCTTCAGGGATTTTCACACCTTAAACAACACTTTCCCCCGAATCACCAAATGTCAAATATTTGAATGGATTAGGGATTTACATTCCCACTCCATTCTAGATCTATGATATAGAATTACTCTGGGCTCCATGACTTTAGATCTTTTCACAGTTTTCACCAGCAGCATTATGGAGTACCAAACTCAGAACACATGTAGGTTTTTTATCAACATTCCACGCATCCTCACCAATGGATGGTCAAAATGGAATATGGCCTTTGCGCCTTATTCAACCTAAATCAATGCCTCCTCCTAAATTGTCGAATTCTAAATTCGTGAAGGTAGGAGATCAACGACTCCCGCTCCTCCTACAACCAACAGTTGTTATCAACTTCTGATCTTCAAGATTCGAGGTTCCTTTCTCCTTATCATCACCAATCCCTTGAAAAACCAAATTCTGAATTGGTGAAGGGATGGGATCAACAGTCCACATGTCATTGGCGAAGAATGATCAGTATTTACTCAAGGTTTTGGGCATCATGGATTTTCGCACCAAGAAAACTTTCTTACAAAATATATCGAAGTGTCGAACTCTGAATAGTCGGTAATCCATTGATGCATGTACTTATAATTGATGACTAATATTCACTCTAGAGGGATGCTCGACCTCCTAGTCTTGGATCATTCAAAATATTGAGTTGGAGCGTCTCTTCAGGTCCCTGCGAGTACCCAAAACAACTATACGCACATAGGCCCTTTCTCCCAAGTGACCACGGCTATAACCATTGGTCTATGCCTTTCACGATTTGGACTTCAGGTATATCCCAAACTCTTCCTTCAAACTTTCCTAAAGCGCTCTCTTTCGAATCTCGGATTCCTTAATCTATTGCCACATGCTCTCCTTGCAATCCACAGCTGAGATTCGTTCATGATTTCAGACTTTGCGACTTCTCTTCCGCCAATTCTTCAAATCTTATGAACTCTGAAGTGAGAAATGCCTTGCAACTATTTTCCTCATATATCTCCCATATTTAATGGTTTGGAGTCATTCGCCTCCCTCCTAAACGAATCTTGTCTACTGGATTTGATGGAAACTTCAAGGACTTCTCTTCGTGAATATTTTCCTCCACTCTCCTTCCTGACATTTACTTCTTCATATTTCATTTTTTCCTTTGAACACTTTCTTCAACACTTAGTAGAAATCTTGAACTGTGCACACCTTGCAATAGGTTCTCTTCCACACTCAACTCCTCTGTGGATGATTTCACCTTACTTGCGACTACTCTCCAACAACTTCTCCCTCCTGAGCTTATGAGTCTGAAAAATCTGTCACGCACTCCTTGCGGATGTCGATGCACTCCTTACACACACACACATTCTCTCGTTATCTCTTCTGAGCTTACGAGTTGAAACAGACTCGATCACACACTCCTTGTGGACACTATGCACTCCTTGCACTCGCTCAATGAAGAGAAACAATTGAAACTTATTCACTCTTCTCAGTGAATCATGTATTCAACCCTGTAAATGCATTCATGGATACAAGAACAAGGAATAACAGAGAATTGAAATAAATGAAAGTCTATCATTCACTCATACAGATAGAAAAAATAACAAAATGCATTGGGAAAATATTCCTCTGTTATATTCATTCAACAGTCATATACATAGATTCATACATTGTTTTTCACTACTCCTTACAATAGATTCAATTATTGATCAACTATCTTCTACCAACAGCTTCCCAACAACTACTACTACTATAAATATTATAGATCTTATACAAAGGGGTTCCCTTCAAGCCTTTCCCTCCAACTCCTCTATGCTATATTATCGAAATTAAATTCTATCAACTACTTAACATCTATTTCAATAAATATCGAGTCAAACAGATAAGAGTGGACACTCTAGATTTGTGCTGCAATCTTTTGCATTAAAACAAAATACATCTCCCCATCGATCTTATGCGATGGCTCTACCAACAATCATTAAATATTTCCATAACTCAAAATCTTTTTCAGATATTACATTAATACACCATCTTTGAAATTCAAAATGTTTCAAAATATGCGCTAGTGCACCCAGTTGTCCTCCACACAATGCTTTGTTGGCGATGCTCCTGCATCATACTCCTCTGGCTGAAAAATTCATGCACTCCTATCCATGATATCCTACACCTATATTCCATCCTTCTGGATGTCTTCTTCACCAACCCAATTGACATCTTCTATTGGTCATCCTTTCCACTTTACCAAATATTCAAAATACATCTTCCTTTGGGTCTTCTTGCCAACTCATTGATCTACGATCTTTTCCATTTGTGGATTCTCCACTACAGGAATTTGCTTCTCCCATTGGATATTCTATTGATATTCAGATATTTTGGTTCCATATTCCCTGTACGGATACAATTCTGCAACGTTGAATATGGGTGATACCCACATCTTCTCACAGCTCTATTGCATAAGAATTCTCTCCAAATCTTCTCAGGATTTTACACAACCCTGTCTTTTTCAATTTCAACTTATTATATGTTCACCTCGGGAACCTTTCCTTCCTCAAATGTACTAGAACTTGATCTCCAACTTCAAATTCAAGCTTTCTCCTGTGTTGATCAACTCTATGTTTATATTTATTATTGCTCTTCTTCAACTTCTCCTTGATCTGATTATGAAGTTTCTTCATTTTTGCAACGAAGTCTTCGGCTTCAGTGCTCCTAAATTCACTATGCCCCAGATATATTAACTTTGAAACTCCTCTCGAATTCATTCCATACACTATTTCAAATGGAATTTTCTCAGTTCTTCTGTTCACTGAGTCATTATATGCAAACTCTGCTTGTGCTAGAATATGATCCCATTGACTATGGTGTTTAGTGACTGAACTCCTCATCAAATCTCCTAAGATTTTATTCACCAGTTCGATTTGTCTGTTTGTCTGTGGATGATATGCAGAACTAAAAGCTATGTATGTCCTGAACTTTTTCCACAATTTCCTCCAGAAATTACCAACAAACTTGGTATCCCTATATGAAACTATACTCCTGGGAAATCCATGGAGTCTCACCACCTCTCCAAAAAACAAATTCACAACATGCATTGCATCACTGGTCTTCTAGCATGGGATAAAGTGTGCCATTTTCAAAAAAAATTCCACTACCACAGATATGGAATCGCTTCGTTTTTGTTTCTTTATAAATCCCAACATGGGATCCATACTTATTTCATCCCAAGGCATCTTTGGAATAGGCGATGGTTGATACAACCCAATGTTCTTCTTCTTCCCCTTGGCATGCTGACAAATCTTACATTTGTTCACAAATATCTTCACCTATTCTCTCATACCTGGCTAATAATATGAACCATTTAATTGGTAAAATGTTTTGTCATCGTCGAAATGTTTGGCTAGATGTCCATTGTGCTTTTCCTTCAACAAATTCTCCCTCATCAAGAATATTGGTATGTACAAATGGAATCATTTAAACAACAACCCATCTTGAATCAGATATTTAGCCCATTGGCTTCTGTCTCTGAGTACAGGATTTGCACATGCTTCATATGCCTCTCTGAATTCTAGATCATTGTAGTACATTTCCTTAAGGTGATCAAAACCCAAAGTTTTGACCTGAAATTCCTGCAAAATCAAAATTCTCCTGCTCAATGGATCAACAAACTTGTTAGCATTATCAGAAATGTGTTTAATAACAAAAGTGAAATTTTTCATAAATTCTATCCACGTGGCATGTCTCTGGTTTAACTTCTCTTATATGGTTATAAATTGCAAAGCTTGGTTATCGCTATACAAAACAAACTCCTTTGGCACAAGATAATGCCTTCATTTCTTCAAGGCTTGAATTATAGCATATAAATCTTTGTCATATGTGGAGTACCTCCTTTTGGCCTCGTTCATCTTCTTGCTGAAATATTCAAGAGGTCTATTATCTTGACTTAAGACCGCTCCAATTGCAACTCCACTCACGTCACATCTCACTTGAAATATCTTTTTGAAATATGGCAATACCAAAATCAGTTGTTCCATTATCTTCTCATTCAATATGTTGAATCTCTTCTCAGCCTATTCTTTCCATTTGAAATACTTGTGTCTTTTATTCATTGTATCCATCATTTGAGCACTAATCCCACTAAAATTTATGATGAACTTCTAGTAAAAACTCGCTAATCCATGGAATATTCTCACCTCAAAGATATTCGTTGGCGACGACCATTATCTGATTCATTTCATCTTTTCGGGATCCATCTTAAACTCGTTTGAAGAGATAAAAAAACCCAAATATAAGATTTATGTCTTCATGAAAGAGGATATTTTCATATTAATCAAAAACTTCTCTTGTTGCAAGATCCTCATCACTAGTGTCAAGTGTCTTAAGTGCTCCTCTTTAGTCTTTATAAATACCAATATATCATCCAGATATACAATTATGAATTTACCAATGAAATATTTTAACACTTCATTCATCAATCTCATAAAATTTCTCAGGGCATTCGTTAAGCCAAACGACATAACAAGCCATTCATACAACCCTTCATTCATCTTGAATGTTGTTTTCCACTCATTACCTTCCCTCATTCTTATCTGGTGATATCCACTTTTCAAATCTATCTTTGAAAAATAATTCACTCCACTTAAACAATACATCAAGTCATCCATCCTTGGAAATGGAAATTTCTATCTGATGGTGATCTTGTTTATGGCCCTCGATTTTATACACATTCTCCATCCTCCATCCTTCTTCGGACTCAATACATTTGGCACTACACATGGACTCAAGATTTCTCTAACCAAACCTTTGTCTAACAGATCCTGAACCTATCTTTTCACCTCCTCGTTCTCTTGACGTGTCAACCTATACACTACTTTGTTTGGATGGTTTGGTCCTGGTATCAAATCAATGTGATGACTAATACTCCTTACGGGTGGAAATGAGCTCGGTAACTCATCCACCAATATATCAGCAAAATTCTCTAATAGTTCATGAACTTCCTCAAGAAAATATTACATCAAAGTACTGGTAAGGATAACCCTCGGCTTCCTTACTACAACAAACTGCAACTCTTCTTCCTTCTTTACTTCATTTGGGAGTTCCTTCCCACTCATGAGAAGTATGCTCGTGCTAGCTTCATCCTTCACCCTCTTTTCTTCAATTGGAAGAAACATGTGTGTCTTACCATTCTTATCCAAAGTATAGGTGTTTCTCCTCCCATAATGAATTAAATTCATGTCCATATTTCCATGGTCTTCCCAACAAAACATGACATACATCCATGGGAATCACATCACACGGGATTTCATCCCTATACCGACCTATTTTAAATTCAACCAGGAATTGTTTAGTGATTGTTACCTGATGTCCTCTCTACAGCCATGAGACTTTATATGGTGTCGAGTGTGAATTCCTCTCCAACTATAGCTTCTACACCATCTATGTGGATACTAAGTTGTTAGTGCTTCCACTGTCAATTATCACCTTGCAAAAATTTTCCTTCTTTTTGCAAGTTGTCCTGAACAAATTGTTCCTTTGCACTGGCTTTTTAGTTTTTGTCTCTTGCTTCAAGAGAACATTCTTCATCATCAAGGATTTCCCATCCTCTACTCCTTCTTCCTCAACATCTCACTTCTGCACTTCTAAAATGTGAGATTTTCCTCCTCCTTTCTTCCTCTCGTGATAATCCCAAGACATATGCCCTGTCTTTCCATAGGGATAACATCTCACTTCTTCTCCTTTCCCTCTTCCTCTTCCTTTGGGAAAAGAGTTTCTACCACCACTTTTCCTTCCTCGAGAACTTCCTCCTCTCTCAGAGTGACTATGTAGTTTCTTCGCCTCATCCTTGGGATTATGTGCCTTATCCTGGGAAACTACTTTTCCTCTGTTCAAGCTTCAACCTCTATTTTGTTGACTTTGCTTCATGACCAACTTATCTTTTTCTTTCAACACAATTTGATATCCATCCTCTACGGTTATGATTGTCGCCATGCTAATTTCATCTTGGATATCATATCTCATGCCATTGATGTATCTGGAAACCTTCTCCTCGTCACTCTCTCTCTGTCCAACCTTGATGTTAAATCTGTAGAACTCCTATGTGTACTCTTTCACAGACATCCCTTTTTGTCTCAGGTTCTGCATCCTCCTGAAAAAATATATCTGGTAATCCTTGCACATGAACTTATCCTTAAGCTTGGCTACCATTTGATACCAAATCTTAATATTTTTTTGTCCCTTGCCTCTCTTGTTAGCCTACAGTTCATCCCACCACAAAGTTGCATGTCCCTTCAACCTAGTGACAACATATCTCACCTTTTTCTCTTTGTCGATAGCCTCATAGTAGAAATACTTATCCATTTATCATATCCAATCAAGAAACTCCTCCGTGTATAAATTACCCTCATACATTGGGGTGTCGATCTTCTCTCTTGCTCTCAATTTGACAACCTCTCTCAAAAAGTGTTCCTCTACGGCATCCTCGACTACAGCTCCTTCGAATTATATTTATTCATTTTATTCCTTGTTGATGTCTCCAGCATCAGCTGCTCTCCTTTGTGTTGTTTTCATGGCATCCATCCTCACACGCAATTATATCATCTCCCTTCCCATAGCTCTATTGGCTACGAGTGGCTCAACATGTATTCTAGGAGGCATTGTCCTAACATTTCTGATACCTCTCCAATGATATCAGCTTACTCTTATGTCTCCTCTTTATACTGAAATCAATTATGTGATTTCTCTGATACCACTCTGGCACAAACTCCCTTCCCTCCAAAGGGCTTCTCGACCTCCCAGTCATGGATCATTCAAACTACTGAGTCAAAGTGACTCTTTAGGTCCATGCGGGTACCCAAAACAACTATATGCACACATTCCCTTTCTCCCAATTGACCATGACTATAACCGTGGGTCTATTCCTTTCACGATTCGAAATTCAAGGATATCCTGAACTCTTCCTTCAAATTTTCCCAAAGTGCATTCTTCTGAATCTCAGATTCCTTAATCCGCTGACACATGCTCTCCTTGCAATCCATGACTATGATTCATTTTCTATTTCAGACTTCATGACTTCTCTTTTTCTAAGTCTTCAAATATTTCGAACTCCAAAGTGTAAAACGCCTTGTGACTATCTTCCTCATATCTCTCCTAGATTTGACAGTTTGGAATCTTTCACCGCACTCCTGAACGAATCGTGTCTACTGGATTTGATGGAAACTTCAAGGACTTCTCTTTGTGAATATTTTTTGCCTCTCATTCCTGAGATTTACTTCTTCATCTTTCACTTGTTCCTCTAAATGCTTTCTTCGACACTTAGTTGAAATCTTGACCTGCGCACACCTTGTGATAGGTTCTCTTCGACACTCAACTCCTCTGTGGATGAATTCACCTTACTTGCAACTACTCTCCAACAACTTCTCCCTCCTGAGCCGATGAGTCTGAAAACTTTGTCGTGCACTCCTTGCAGACATTGATGCACTCCTTGCATAGACACACAAAAGCTCTACCTATCTCTTCTGAGCTTACGAGTCGAAACAGACTTGGTCACACACTCCTTGAGGACATTATGCACTCCTTGTACTCACTCAATTAAGATAAAAAATTGAACCTTATTCACTTTTCTCATTGAATCATGTATTCAACCCTATAAATGCATTCACAGATACAAGAACAAGGAATAATAGAGATTTGAAATAATTTAAAGTATATCATTCACTCATACAGATAGACACAATAACAACATGCATTGGGACAATATTCCTCCGTTATATTCATTCAACAGTCATATACATAGATTCATACATTATTTTTCACTACTCCTTACACTAGATACAATTATTGATCAACTATCTTCTATCAACAACCTCCCAAAAACTACTACTACTGGAAATATTACATAGCTTATACAAAGGGGTGCCCTTTGAGCCTTTCCCTCCAAATACTCTACACTATCTTATCGAAATTAAATTCTATCAACTACTTAACATATATTACAATAAATATTGAGTCAGACATATAAGAGTGGATGCTCTAGATCTATGCTGCAATCTTTCACACTAAAAAAAATATATATCTCCCCATCAATCTTACATGATGGATCAGCCTACGATCATTAAATATGTCAATCACTCAAAAACATTTGTCAAATATTACATTAATACACTATATTTGAAATTCAAAATGTTTCAAAATACACGCTAGTGCACCCAGATGTCCTCCACACAATGCTTTGTTGGCGATGCTCCTGCATCACTTTTTCCTCCTCCACAACACTCACCTAAAATCTGTCGGAGTAGCAAAGTCTGAAGGACTTAGTAGGTTAATGACTGTGCTCCTTTATCAGATCTGATGGCTATCAAAGAGATGACTCCTTCCAAGTAGATCTTGTCTGCTCACCCTGCATACAAAAGCGATTCTTCCTCCAAGAACATTTACTCACAATCGTTCCTGATATTTGTCACTCCAAGTGACTCCAAACTTGGCGCACTTTTGGCACTTCTCTCCTAATATTGATGAATTAACGAATTCATCTGCACACACCTTGTGCTTCTCCTTAGTCTTGAACCTAGACTGTCTTCTAGTGCACACTTGTGCTATTTCTTTTGATCTTTGTTCAACACTTCGAATGAAGTTTAGTCATACTACTTGTGCTTCTCATACATTCTGAGACTTAGATTGTTCTCTGCTCTCTACTTTGAACTTAAGGATTTATAGAATTCTATTGTACACTCCTTGCACTCTCTCTCCTTTGCGCATTTTCAACACTTTACTACGTGTTGACATTGTTCACACTTTGCACTAGTCTCTTCTCTCATATTTTATTATTTTGACAGTATAGGTGCACTCTCTACACTCTCTCTACGTAAACTTACAATGTCTCTCCTGAGATTTTGAACCTGTAAACGGTTCAAAATATGCACTCCTTGCACTAGCACTATGCACCCCTTGCACTAGTTTCCACCTTTGAGATTTTACATTGTTGTGAGTGTAGATGCACTCCTTACTCTCGATTTGTGTGAAATTACACTATCTCCTCCCTAAACTTGGGAATTTTCAATTTCACTTGCACACTCCTTACGCTCTCCTGTAATATGGAACTTAAACGTTTCTCAGCCTCTGCACACCTCTCATAGACCCTGTGCACACATGCACTGTCTCTATTGAGATTTTTGTTCCTCAAACTTCACAGGGCTTGGCCCTTTGTTCTCACAACAACTTCTGGTACCCTCCTAGAACCCACACATTTCCACTTGAGTTTTTGTGGAGTTTTGTAAAAGTCCTTAGTGCACTCTTTGCATTGGCTTCCTATCCCCCATGAGCTTAGGAATAGTTTTGGTGTGCCCAGCTGGAACGCTCCTCATAGAACTCCTAAATGAGTACTTGCACTGGCCTTTTAGAGTTTTCTGACAACTCTAATGTGAACTCCTTGCAATGTTGTGAGAGCCCAAAACAATTAGAATTTCACACATAGTCAGGGAATATAAGTCATGCAAATAAATACACTAAAATCATAGCATTCACAAACATGCACATACATTCACAAAAAACATATATAGATACTCATAAATGAACTGAATTTCTATTAACAGTGAATTTTTTAATACTTTACAATGTTTACAATGTTGGACTGCGACAGAGTCTCAACTTCTTCTTTCAACAACTACTAACAAGCTCTTTTGAGTAGATATTACATTGATTTATACATGAAGGGGATTCTCGCACCTTCCCTCCAGATTATTCTAGTGATTTCATATGATAATTAAAAGCATCCTACCACTAAGATTATTACAATAAATACTCATTTACATTTTCATATCTGAGATGATGCTCAGGATCTGAACAACTATATCCCATTAAAGTTAATTTACAATTATCCTTACAATATGATGGCTCTCTCTTCCTCGATCCTTTACAAAATTGATTACATTAAATGATGGATTTAAAAAAAAAATGAGAAGGTTGTCTATTGGGCGCAGGCCTATTTTGAGGAAATACCCAATTTTCGTAAGGTAAGGCCCAATTTTGGAGAAGAACAACTAGCAAGAAAAGTAGCACATGCAAAGGAGGAATGCTTGCAAGGCATGTAGGCAGGAAAACATAACCATGTTAGGGTTAGGATTTTGGTAAGATATTGTAACAACTAAGAATCTTGTAAAGTATTATAAATAAGAGCCTAGAAGGTCTAGGTCGGTGTTGGTCGGTTCAAATGTTGTTCCAAGGTAGTTTTGAATTGTAAGAATTGTTGTGATACCTTTTTGTAAGTTGTTGAGTTGTAGAAGAGTAAAGTAGCGAGATATTGAGGGATTCGATCATAGGCTAAGGATCCTGGTGTGATATAGTCCACCTCACAGAGGGTGTGGAACCTTTTTCATGATTGTATAATTGGAATTGTAGTTCGCTCAATGCCATACTTTGTAGAAACCTAAATAAAAGAGCCTAAAAAGCCAGGTCTTTGTGGACGTAGCCCGAGAAGGGGTGAACCATGGTAAAATCTATGTTATGTGTGTTGTGATTGCATATTTACCTTCTGTCAGTAGTTACATTATGAATGGATGAATGAATAATTCAGTTAGATCTATTAGAATGTATGCATAAGATTAACAGATGAATGCATCTTAAGACTAATAGAAAGAATAGCTAGATCAAGGCCTAAAGAAGATAAGAGATAACCCCAGATCCCCACTCATTCCTATACTACAACTTCTTGAGCATTGTAGTCACCCATAGAACTATCTCATGAGATATTGTGTAGTACATTATGTGTGTTGTGTTGCCTTTTGGCTTACCAGGAGGGCCGATATTTTTAGAGGGTTTTTTTGGAAACGTTTTCAGATCTAAATCTGGGTCAGCCCAAGAATTAGAAAGAAAGAGTAATAAACAACAAATGGTTCCATTTGTATATGTAATTGCATGGGATTGTGAATTGGATATGTAGAAGAAGCATGTGGATAATGAATATATAAAAATGAATGTTCAAACCGTGGAACCCAACGAAGCCATAGATCGATAGATGGTTGAAAAACAAGGAGCTTGAATTTTCATAGAAGGATAAAAAAAAACCTAAGATAAGATCGTGCAAATATCTGGAAAAGTACATGTTCAACAACCTGCATGAGGTATTTTTTTTTTATTTCCCACATATGTTGGAGGAGTGGTTATTGAGGTTGAAATACAACCACCCTACAAATCGAATCAGACAGTTCAAGTGGAATCATGTGGAGATTGTTCAGTTACAACAAGTTAACAACAAATTCACGCGCGCACTAGATTTATGGTTAGACAATATTGTTGGAGGGTTTATCACGGAATTTGCAGTAGATACTACTAAGTCTTACAGTGTAGCAGAGCAGGATTTTCTAAAAGGACCTAGAGGTAGGTATCTCAGATCTCTATATACTTCAATCAATATGTTATTGTATAACAACGATGTGATGACTGTGGAATGAAACATCTAAACTTCCTTACGTTCATGGTGGAAGGGGGGAAGCACTAACAAAAGGTGAAGAAATAGAGGAAGATATGGATAAGGGAAATAAGAAGGAATCCATGGACCCAATCGTGATGGATGAATATTAGATAAAGAAGATAATGGCAACAACTAGAAAGACGTGCAGTGGAGTACCCTACCAATATAATATGATTAATAAGAACAGAGCCATAGATGATAGAGAGGTCTTGACAAGTGATGAGGAAGAGATAGAGGATATTTGGGATATGAAGAATATTAAGAAAATTCTTTGCACAACGTATGAAAGGAATATAGGCAGTCCAAGGGCATGAACATAAGGAATAACTCCTATACAGGTCAGTGTCAGTGTGGAACCCATAACCCCATGCATGACTAGTACACCAAAAAGAACACCGCCATTCATAAAACCCAATTTTAGTGGAAGAAAGGCAATAGGAAACACATCCATACAAGGAAAAGAAACTTGAGGAGCTAGTTCAGGAAGTAGTCGTCAAATGTATACACTGTGTAGAGGTTGTAGCTCATCATAGTTCAATATGGCAGGACATGATCCCACCATTAAGTTACTAGAATTTTAGGGAGAGGCATCTGAGGATCCTCAAAAGAATTTGTTCATCTTCGAGAAGATATGGGAAGAAAATAAGATCACATATGA
>ML800227.1:135122-154019 GCA_009831015.1 Picea engelmannii | reverse complement strand
ATTCTCTCCAAATCTTCTCAGGATTTTACACAACCCTGTCTTTTTCAATTTCAACTTATTATATGTTCACCTCGGGAACCTTTCCTTCCTCAAATGTACTAGAACTTGATCTCCAACTTCAAATTCAAGCTTTCTCCTGTGTTGATCAACTCTATGTTTATATTTATTATTGCTCTTCTTCAACTTCTCCTTGATCTGATTATGAAGTTTCTTCATTTTTGCAACGAAGTCTTCGGCTTCAGTGCTCCTAAATTCACTATGCCCCAGATATATTAACTTTGAAACTCCTCTCGAATTCATTCCATACACTATTTCAAATGGAATTTTCTCAGTTCTTCTGTTCACTGAGTCATTATATGCAAACTCTGCTTGTGCTAGAATATGATCCCATTGACTATGGTGTTTAGTGACTGAACTCCTCATCAAATCTCCTAAGATTTTATTCACCAGTTCGATTTGTCTGTTTGTCTGTGGATGATATGCAGAACTAAAAGCTATGTATGTCCTGAACTTTTTCCACAATTTCCTCCAGAAATTACCAACAAACTTGGTATCCCTATATGAAACTATACTCCTGGGAAATCCATGGAGTCTCACCACCTCTCCAAAAAACAAATTCACAACATGCATTGCATCACTGGTCTTCTAGCATGGGATAAAGTGTGCCATTTTCAAAAAAAATTCCACTACCACAGATATGGAATCGCTTCGTTTTTGTTTCTTTATAAATCCCAACATGGGATCCATACTTATTTCATCCCAAGGCATCTTTGGAATAGGCGATGGTTGATACAACCCAATGTTCTTCTTCTTCCCCTTGGCATGCTGACAAATCTTACATTTGTTCACAAATATCTTCACCTATTCTCTCATACCTGGCTAATAATATGAACCATTTAATTGGTAAAATGTTTTGTCATCGTCGAAATGTTTGGCTAGATGTCCATTGTGCTTTTCCTTCAACAAATTCTCCCTCATCAAGAATATTGGTATGTACAAATGGAATCATTTAAACAACAACCCATCTTGAATCAGATATTTAGCCCATTGGCTTCTGTCTCTGAGTACAGGATTTGCACATGCTTCATATGCCTCTCTGAATTCTAGATCATTGTAGTACATTTCCTTAAGGTGATCAAAACCCAAAGTTTTGACCTGAAATTCCTGCAAAATCAAAATTCTCCTGCTCAATGGATCAACAAACTTGTTAGCATTATCAGAAATGTGTTTAATAACAAAAGTGAAATTTTTCATAAATTCTATCCACGTGGCATGTCTCTGGTTTAACTTCTCTTATATGGTTATAAATTGCAAAGCTTGGTTATCGCTATACAAAACAAACTCCTTTGGCACAAGATAATGCCTTCATTTCTTCAAGGCTTGAATTATAGCATATAAATCTTTGTCATATGTGGAGTACCTCCTTTTGGCCTCGTTCATCTTCTTGCTGAAATATTCAAGAGGTCTATTATCTTGACTTAAGACCGCTCCAATTGCAACTCCACTCACGTCACATCTCACTTGAAATATCTTTTTGAAATATGGCAATACCAAAATCAGTTGTTCCATTATCTTCTCATTCAATATGTTGAATCTCTTCTCAGCCTATTCTTTCCATTTGAAATACTTGTGTCTTTTATTCATTGTATCCATCATTTGAGCACTAATCCCACTAAAATTTATGATGAACTTCTAGTAAAAACTCGCTAATCCATGGAATATTCTCACCTCAAAGATATTCGTTGGCGACGACCATTATCTGATTCATTTCATCTTTTCGGGATCCATCTTAAACTCGTTTGAAGAGATAAAAAAACCCAAATATAAGATTTATGTCTTCATGAAAGAGGATATTTTCATATTAATCAAAAACTTCTCTTGTTGCAAGATCCTCATCACTAGTGTCAAGTGTCTTAAGTGCTCCTCTTTAGTCTTTATAAATACCAATATATCATCCAGATATACAATTATGAATTTACCAATGAAATATTTTAACACTTCATTCATCAATCTCATAAAATTTCTCAGGGCATTCGTTAAGCCAAACGACATAACAAGCCATTCATACAACCCTTCATTCATCTTGAATGTTGTTTTCCACTCATTACCTTCCCTCATTCTTATCTGGTGATATCCACTTTTCAAATCTATCTTTGAAAAATAATTCACTCCACTTAAACAATACATCAAGTCATCCATCCTTGGAAATGGAAATTTCTATCTGATGGTGATCTTGTTTATGGCCCTCGATTTTATACACATTCTCCATCCTCCATCCTTCTTCGGACTCAATACATTTGGCACTACACATGGACTCAAGATTTCTCTAACCAAACCTTTGTCTAACAGATCCTGAACCTATCTTTTCACCTCCTCGTTCTCTTGACGTGTCAACCTATACACTACTTTGTTTGGATGGTTTGGTCCTGGTATCAAATCAATGTGATGACTAATACTCCTTACGGGTGGAAATGAGCTCGGTAACTCATCCACCAATATATCAGCAAAATTCTCTAATAGTTCATGAACTTCCTCAAGAAAATATTACATCAAAGTACTGGTAAGGATAACCCTCGGCTTCCTTACTACAACAAACTGCAACTCTTCTTCCTTCTTTACTTCATTTGGGAGTTCCTTCCCACTCATGAGAAGTATGCTCGTGCTAGCTTCATCCTTCACCCTCTTTTCTTCAATTGGAAGAAACATGTGTGTCTTACCATTCTTATCCAAAGTATAGGTGTTTCTCCTCCCATAATGAATTAAATTCATGTCCATATTTCCATGGTCTTCCCAACAAAACATGACATACATCCATGGGAATCACATCACACGGGATTTCATCCCTATACCGACCTATTTTAAATTCAACCAGGAATTGTTTAGTGATTGTTACCTGATGTCCTCTCTACAGCCATGAGACTTTATATGGTGTCGAGTGTGAATTCCTCTCCAACTATAGCTTCTACACCATCTATGTGGATACTAAGTTGTTAGTGCTTCCACTGTCAATTATCACCTTGCAAAAATTTTCCTTCTTTTTGCAAGTTGTCCTGAACAAATTGTTCCTTTGCACTGGCTTTTTAGTTTTTGTCTCTTGCTTCAAGAGAACATTCTTCATCATCAAGGATTTCCCATCCTCTACTCCTTCTTCCTCAACATCTCACTTCTGCACTTCTAAAATGTGAGATTTTCCTCCTCCTTTCTTCCTCTCGTGATAATCCCAAGACATATGCCCTGTCTTTCCATAGGGATAACATCTCACTTCTTCTCCTTTCCCTCTTCCTCTTCCTTTGGGAAAAGAGTTTCTACCACCACTTTTCCTTCCTCGAGAACTTCCTCCTCTCTCAGAGTGACTATGTAGTTTCTTCGCCTCATCCTTGGGATTATGTGCCTTATCCTGGGAAACTACTTTTCCTCTGTTCAAGCTTCAACCTCTATTTTGTTGACTTTGCTTCATGACCAACTTATCTTTTTCTTTCAACACAATTTGATATCCATCCTCTACGGTTATGATTGTCGCCATGCTAATTTCATCTTGGATATCATATCTCATGCCATTGATGTATCTGGAAACCTTCTCCTCGTCACTCTCTCTCTGTCCAACCTTGATGTTAAATCTGTAGAACTCCTATGTGTACTCTTTCACAGACATCCCTTTTTGTCTCAGGTTCTGCATCCTCCTGAAAAAATATATCTGGTAATCCTTGCACATGAACTTATCCTTAAGCTTGGCTACCATTTGATACCAAATCTTAATATTTTTTTGTCCCTTGCCTCTCTTGTTAGCCTACAGTTCATCCCACCACAAAGTTGCATGTCCCTTCAACCTAGTGACAACATATCTCACCTTTTTCTCTTTGTCGATAGCCTCATAGTAGAAATACTTATCCATTTATCATATCCAATCAAGAAACTCCTCCGTGTATAAATTACCCTCATACATTGGGGTGTCGATCTTCTCTCTTGCTCTCAATTTGACAACCTCTCTCAAAAAGTGTTCCTCTACGGCATCCTCGACTACAGCTCCTTCGAATTATATTTATTCATTTTATTCCTTGTTGATGTCTCCAGCATCAGCTGCTCTCCTTTGTGTTGTTTTCATGGCATCCATCCTCACACGCAATTATATCATCTCCCTTCCCATAGCTCTATTGGCTACGAGTGGCTCAACATGTATTCTAGGAGGCATTGTCCTAACATTTCTGATACCTCTCCAATGATATCAGCTTACTCTTATGTCTCCTCTTTATACTGAAATCAATTATGTGATTTCTCTGATACCACTCTGGCACAAACTCCCTTCCCTCCAAAGGGCTTCTCGACCTCCCAGTCATGGATCATTCAAACTACTGAGTCAAAGTGACTCTTTAGGTCCATGCGGGTACCCAAAACAACTATATGCACACATTCCCTTTCTCCCAATTGACCATGACTATAACCGTGGGTCTATTCCTTTCACGATTCGAAATTCAAGGATATCCTGAACTCTTCCTTCAAATTTTCCCAAAGTGCATTCTTCTGAATCTCAGATTCCTTAATCCGCTGACACATGCTCTCCTTGCAATCCATGACTATGATTCATTTTCTATTTCAGACTTCATGACTTCTCTTTTTCTAAGTCTTCAAATATTTCGAACTCCAAAGTGTAAAACGCCTTGTGACTATCTTCCTCATATCTCTCCTAGATTTGACAGTTTGGAATCTTTCACCGCACTCCTGAACGAATCGTGTCTACTGGATTTGATGGAAACTTCAAGGACTTCTCTTTGTGAATATTTTTTGCCTCTCATTCCTGAGATTTACTTCTTCATCTTTCACTTGTTCCTCTAAATGCTTTCTTCGACACTTAGTTGAAATCTTGACCTGCGCACACCTTGTGATAGGTTCTCTTCGACACTCAACTCCTCTGTGGATGAATTCACCTTACTTGCAACTACTCTCCAACAACTTCTCCCTCCTGAGCCGATGAGTCTGAAAACTTTGTCGTGCACTCCTTGCAGACATTGATGCACTCCTTGCATAGACACACAAAAGCTCTACCTATCTCTTCTGAGCTTACGAGTCGAAACAGACTTGGTCACACACTCCTTGAGGACATTATGCACTCCTTGTACTCACTCAATTAAGATAAAAAATTGAACCTTATTCACTTTTCTCATTGAATCATGTATTCAACCCTATAAATGCATTCACAGATACAAGAACAAGGAATAATAGAGATTTGAAATAATTTAAAGTATATCATTCACTCATACAGATAGACACAATAACAACATGCATTGGGACAATATTCCTCCGTTATATTCATTCAACAGTCATATACATAGATTCATACATTATTTTTCACTACTCCTTACACTAGATACAATTATTGATCAACTATCTTCTATCAACAACCTCCCAAAAACTACTACTACTGGAAATATTACATAGCTTATACAAAGGGGTGCCCTTTGAGCCTTTCCCTCCAAATACTCTACACTATCTTATCGAAATTAAATTCTATCAACTACTTAACATATATTACAATAAATATTGAGTCAGACATATAAGAGTGGATGCTCTAGATCTATGCTGCAATCTTTCACACTAAAAAAAATATATATCTCCCCATCAATCTTACATGATGGATCAGCCTACGATCATTAAATATGTCAATCACTCAAAAACATTTGTCAAATATTACATTAATACACTATATTTGAAATTCAAAATGTTTCAAAATACACGCTAGTGCACCCAGATGTCCTCCACACAATGCTTTGTTGGCGATGCTCCTGCATCACTTTTTCCTCCTCCACAACACTCACCTAAAATCTGTCGGAGTAGCAAAGTCTGAAGGACTTAGTAGGTTAATGACTGTGCTCCTTTATCAGATCTGATGGCTATCAAAGAGATGACTCCTTCCAAGTAGATCTTGTCTGCTCACCCTGCATACAAAAGCGATTCTTCCTCCAAGAACATTTACTCACAATCGTTCCTGATATTTGTCACTCCAAGTGACTCCAAACTTGGCGCACTTTTGGCACTTCTCTCCTAATATTGATGAATTAACGAATTCATCTGCACACACCTTGTGCTTCTCCTTAGTCTTGAACCTAGACTGTCTTCTAGTGCACACTTGTGCTATTTCTTTTGATCTTTGTTCAACACTTCGAATGAAGTTTAGTCATACTACTTGTGCTTCTCATACATTCTGAGACTTAGATTGTTCTCTGCTCTCTACTTTGAACTTAAGGATTTATAGAATTCTATTGTACACTCCTTGCACTCTCTCTCCTTTGCGCATTTTCAACACTTTACTACGTGTTGACATTGTTCACACTTTGCACTAGTCTCTTCTCTCATATTTTATTATTTTGACAGTATAGGTGCACTCTCTACACTCTCTCTACGTAAACTTACAATGTCTCTCCTGAGATTTTGAACCTGTAAACGGTTCAAAATATGCACTCCTTGCACTAGCACTATGCACCCCTTGCACTAGTTTCCACCTTTGAGATTTTACATTGTTGTGAGTGTAGATGCACTCCTTACTCTCGATTTGTGTGAAATTACACTATCTCCTCCCTAAACTTGGGAATTTTCAATTTCACTTGCACACTCCTTACGCTCTCCTGTAATATGGAACTTAAACGTTTCTCAGCCTCTGCACACCTCTCATAGACCCTGTGCACACATGCACTGTCTCTATTGAGATTTTTGTTCCTCAAACTTCACAGGGCTTGGCCCTTTGTTCTCACAACAACTTCTGGTACCCTCCTAGAACCCACACATTTCCACTTGAGTTTTTGTGGAGTTTTGTAAAAGTCCTTAGTGCACTCTTTGCATTGGCTTCCTATCCCCCATGAGCTTAGGAATAGTTTTGGTGTGCCCAGCTGGAACGCTCCTCATAGAACTCCTAAATGAGTACTTGCACTGGCCTTTTAGAGTTTTCTGACAACTCTAATGTGAACTCCTTGCAATGTTGTGAGAGCCCAAAACAATTAGAATTTCACACATAGTCAGGGAATATAAGTCATGCAAATAAATACACTAAAATCATAGCATTCACAAACATGCACATACATTCACAAAAAACATATATAGATACTCATAAATGAACTGAATTTCTATTAACAGTGAATTTTTTAATACTTTACAATGTTTACAATGTTGGACTGCGACAGAGTCTCAACTTCTTCTTTCAACAACTACTAACAAGCTCTTTTGAGTAGATATTACATTGATTTATACATGAAGGGGATTCTCGCACCTTCCCTCCAGATTATTCTAGTGATTTCATATGATAATTAAAAGCATCCTACCACTAAGATTATTACAATAAATACTCATTTACATTTTCATATCTGAGATGATGCTCAGGATCTGAACAACTATATCCCATTAAAGTTAATTTACAATTATCCTTACAATATGATGGCTCTCTCTTCCTCGATCCTTTACAAAATTGATTACATTAAATGATGGATTTAAAAAAAAAATGAGAAGGTTGTCTATTGGGCGCAGGCCTATTTTGAGGAAATACCCAATTTTCGTAAGGTAAGGCCCAATTTTGGAGAAGAACAACTAGCAAGAAAAGTAGCACATGCAAAGGAGGAATGCTTGCAAGGCATGTAGGCAGGAAAACATAACCATGTTAGGGTTAGGATTTTGGTAAGATATTGTAACAACTAAGAATCTTGTAAAGTATTATAAATAAGAGCCTAGAAGGTCTAGGTCGGTGTTGGTCGGTTCAAATGTTGTTCCAAGGTAGTTTTGAATTGTAAGAATTGTTGTGATACCTTTTTGTAAGTTGTTGAGTTGTAGAAGAGTAAAGTAGCGAGATATTGAGGGATTCGATCATAGGCTAAGGATCCTGGTGTGATATAGTCCACCTCACAGAGGGTGTGGAACCTTTTTCATGATTGTATAATTGGAATTGTAGTTCGCTCAATGCCATACTTTGTAGAAACCTAAATAAAAGAGCCTAAAAAGCCAGGTCTTTGTGGACGTAGCCCGAGAAGGGGTGAACCATGGTAAAATCTATGTTATGTGTGTTGTGATTGCATATTTACCTTCTGTCAGTAGTTACATTATGAATGGATGAATGAATAATTCAGTTAGATCTATTAGAATGTATGCATAAGATTAACAGATGAATGCATCTTAAGACTAATAGAAAGAATAGCTAGATCAAGGCCTAAAGAAGATAAGAGATAACCCCAGATCCCCACTCATTCCTATACTACAACTTCTTGAGCATTGTAGTCACCCATAGAACTATCTCATGAGATATTGTGTAGTACATTATGTGTGTTGTGTTGCCTTTTGGCTTACCAGGAGGGCCGATATTTTTAGAGGGTTTTTTTGGAAACGTTTTCAGATCTAAATCTGGGTCAGCCCAAGAATTAGAAAGAAAGAGTAATAAACAACAAATGGTTCCATTTGTATATGTAATTGCATGGGATTGTGAATTGGATATGTAGAAGAAGCATGTGGATAATGAATATATAAAAATGAATGTTCAAACCGTGGAACCCAACGAAGCCATAGATCGATAGATGGTTGAAAAACAAGGAGCTTGAATTTTCATAGAAGGATAAAAAAAAACCTAAGATAAGATCGTGCAAATATCTGGAAAAGTACATGTTCAACAACCTGCATGAGGTATTTTTTTTTTATTTCCCACATATGTTGGAGGAGTGGTTATTGAGGTTGAAATACAACCACCCTACAAATCGAATCAGACAGTTCAAGTGGAATCATGTGGAGATTGTTCAGTTACAACAAGTTAACAACAAATTCACGCGCGCACTAGATTTATGGTTAGACAATATTGTTGGAGGGTTTATCACGGAATTTGCAGTAGATACTACTAAGTCTTACAGTGTAGCAGAGCAGGATTTTCTAAAAGGACCTAGAGGTAGGTATCTCAGATCTCTATATACTTCAATCAATATGTTATTGTATAACAACGATGTGATGACTGTGGAATGAAACATCTAAACTTCCTTACGTTCATGGTGGAAGGGGGGAAGCACTAACAAAAGGTGAAGAAATAGAGGAAGATATGGATAAGGGAAATAAGAAGGAATCCATGGACCCAATCGTGATGGATGAATATTAGATAAAGAAGATAATGGCAACAACTAGAAAGACGTGCAGTGGAGTACCCTACCAATATAATATGATTAATAAGAACAGAGCCATAGATGATAGAGAGGTCTTGACAAGTGATGAGGAAGAGATAGAGGATATTTGGGATATGAAGAATATTAAGAAAATTCTTTGCACAACGTATGAAAGGAATATAGGCAGTCCAAGGGCATGAACATAAGGAATAACTCCTATACAGGTCAGTGTCAGTGTGGAACCCATAACCCCATGCATGACTAGTACACCAAAAAGAACACCGCCATTCATAAAACCCAATTTTAGTGGAAGAAAGGCAATAGGAAACACATCCATACAAGGAAAAGAAACTTGAGGAGCTAGTTCAGGAAGTAGTCGTCAAATGTATACACTGTGTAGAGGTTGTAGCTCATCATAGTTCAATATGGCAGGACATGATCCCACCATTAAGTTACTAGAATTTTAGGGAGAGGCATCTGAGGATCCTCAAAAGAATTTGTTCATCTTCGAGAAGATATGGGAAGAAAATAAGATCACATATGATGATAAAAAACTTGTGCAGTTATCCATCATGCTAAGAGACTGTGCACTGAATTGGTATATGATCTTAGTTGTAAACATTCCACCAGGAGTAACAAGGACTATTGCAGATGTGAAGAAGATATTGATCAATGAATTCCATAAGACCAACTCAGAAGATCGGTACATGAATGATATGATTGAAATTAGACAAAAACTAGGTGATTTTGTTTGGGATATTGATCAAAGATTCAAACGGTTGAAGGGTAAGTTGAAATATGTCATGAATGAAATGCAACATAGACATATTTTTGTGGATTCATTGTTACCACATTTGAAATATCCATTGAGACAAAAGAATTTTCAAACTCAAGTAGAGGCTCTGCAGACATCCTTACAACTGGAAGAGAACCAATATCAGAATACAGATCCAACAATAGAGGAGTTGAAGGAGGATCTGAAGAATCTAACTTTTTACCTTAACTACAATGAGAGAAAAGAGAAAAGAGAATGTGTTTGGTGTACCACATGTAGGACAGAAGGAAACCATAAAAATTAATGTCCAACTTTCACGTAGTACATGGCAACAAGAGTACCAAACCTTTTTCCAACATGAGGACCAGGAGGACCATGGTGCGAGATTTTTAAGACATGTGGACATGAACCATATCATTGTCCCATGATGCATAAGAACAAGACAATACCCAAGAGTTCCTACTGCAATTTTTGCAAGTTAGTGGGCCATGATGATAAAGATTGTAGGACTATGGAGCTGATGCAAGAAAGAACTTTAGATACCTATAGGGTGAAGGCATAAATTATGATAGGGAAATATGCACCTCAATTTAACCAGGGACCACCTCCATACAACACTACGCACCAACAGTATAACATTTCACAACCACAATATAATTACGTGAAGCCACAATATAACCCCATGGAGTATAATCAGGTGCCTCAATACAATGCACCATGAGGAAATCGAACTAGCTATAGAGGTGGAGGACAAGGTAGAGGAGGATTTGGAAGAGGTAGAGGACCAATAGTGTGCCACAATTGGAAATATCCTAGAAATTATGCAAGGGAAAGTTCACTCCCACCAGCGACATGTATGTATTGTCGCGCAACATACCATGATACATAGGAATTCCAAACACTTTTTGGAAAGATTCCATAAAAGAGGAACCAGAATGTTCAGTGGATCTCTACAGAAGCCAGGGATGATGGAATAAATATCAACCTAGTCATGCAAGGAGGTACTAAGATAGGAACTGACACAGTGATACAAGATCCAACACAACACCAATGGATTAATAAGAATACTAAACCATAGAAGCAGTTTGATGCGTAGAAAGAAAAATAAATATTCAAGGACGCAAGACATGAGTTCCTCAAACAAGAAGTTGTGTCTACATCATTTGTGCAACATACTCAGTATGTACCAATGTATGATATGACTTCATAAATGGACCACACTAATGAAGCACAACCTTTAGAGAAAGTAAGTGCCATAAATAGTTTTGTGCAATATTGTGTTAAGCTACTGAATGATCCATCATTTGTTAAAGTTTTAAAAAATATGTTATAAATATGTAACACATAGGTAGAGGGGAAATTAGAAAAGAAAGAAGTCAATCACCTCCATACAAGAAGGAGGATAAGCATGGAACTCATGTTGAATGTTAACATTGGATATTTCAATATGGGGGATATTATATTCGACTTAGGCTCCAAGGTAAATGTTTTACCTAAGAAGACATGGCATTGTATGGGAGATCCCACACTAGGCTATTCACTTGTCTAGATGAAATTAGAAAATTAAAAAAGAGTTCTACCAATTGGAAGGCTTAAGGGTGTGAAAGTAGATCTAGATGGAGTGCTCACTAAGGCAGACTTTGAAGTAATAGAGATTCTAGATGGAACAACACCATATCCAACATTTCTTGGACTAGATTGGGAATTTGATAACTAGATCATAATAAACTTGAAGACAAGGAAAATTACATTTGAATCAGGTGAATATAGAGTCATTGCACTATTAGACCCATCTGAAGGAGCAATTTTCATATAACGCACATGTTTAGATATGGAGGAAATAAACCAATTGTACAGAACCACTGCGTGCGAAGAATATTATGTTAACCCAACTGCAGATTGGGTACTTGGCTAGAGAAGCATCGCATCATGTGCTTCTGATTTAGATACAGATCTGGAGAATTGGCAAGAGAGATTGCATGAAGTTTCCACAAGGAGGTGCACAAGAATAGACAACGTAGTAAGATGGGTTGGTACATAGATATGGGAACCTCCCAGTTTCCATGGGGTAAATGATTTAGAATAATTCCACATACAGTATAAAGAAGAAGTGTCAGAAAATAAAAGACTCTTATCCCTATATATTTCACTCAAGGATACACTTGCAAGATGGTGGGGTTCACACAAAGAGAAAATTCAGGATTGGTACCAATGTAAGCGATTATTTTGCATTAGATTCAGTGCATACCAGGAAGCAATAAAATGTAGAGATATGATGGACATGGGACACTAGAATAACATTTGGAGAAGTGAAGGACACAATGGAGGATGAAACCACTAGAAGAATGGCCTCATCATTTCATCCACACATTCAAAGGAATCCTAGAAAACTGGTATGTAGACCAGGAGATGCGCAGAGGTACTACTGAATGGACATCATTACAACATAATTTTGTAGTAACCTTCTCATTTGAACATGAGAACCCCAACATTGATTCAACACTAAAGAAGATAAAGGGTGTAATATTTATTAATGAAATAGAGGTTGAAATGATGACATAGTATCAACAAAATAATAGACAGACAGTCAAAGAACTATTGTCATGTTATTATGTGGAAGAATAAGTACCAAATGAAGATGACCCGCACAACATTAATATTACATAAATTGAAGGAGAAAGAGAGGTGGAAGGTCCATCTTTGGAGTCACAAGTATTTTTTGCACCTATCAAGGTGAATAAATTCAACATTGGCACAACTGATAACCCTAAAGTGGCAAGTATTGGAGACTATTGGGATGAACAAACACTAGAAAGAATAATAGAGTTATTGCGCAAATACAGTGACATGTTCCAAACAAAGTTTATAGAGATGAAAGGCATAGGAGGAGAGATATGAGATATTAATATACCTCTCAAACTTGAGGCAAGACCTATCCGTAAGAGAACTTATAGATTGAACCTAGTGTATAAGCAGAAAGTGAAGGATGAAATTGAAAGAATGTTGGAAGTTGGTATCATAGAACCAGTAGAGGAATCTGAATGGATAAGTCCCATGGTAGTGAAATAAAAGGATCAACGGGGGATAAGGATATGTATTGTAATACCCCAAGTTCGAGCCCCTGCTGAATTGTAATTGTGTTTATAGGAATGTGAGCCAAGTGTTTATAAGTTGGGAGGCTTACGTGAATATTAGACCGAAGATCCTAGATGCTAAAGCTATTAAGCTTATTTTTGTATATGAAATTATGCAGATCATTAATAAAAATGCATCGTTGTGTGTAGGTTGACCATGAAGAAAGAGTTGTGGGGGAATAAGCTATACTAGGAAGGGAAAGGGAAAGGGGCTAAGAGGCTAGGAAAAAGGGCTAAGATTGAGGGATTAACCCGAAGGGAATATTATAATATATTTTCCTAAAGACTAAAGTTTGGGGAATAAACCCTCTTATCCTAAGTTCCTTTGGGAAAGGAACGAACTCAAAGTGGGGAGGAACAAGCTCCCAAGAGAGCCATGTGTCAATCTTGGCACATGCAGATTTATATGGGAAAATCATTCATTTTGGGCGTTCATTGAGCATTCTTTCTAGGAACCCAATTCACACACTCATGCAATCATATTAAGAATTCATGCAACATCCACTCCCTCCATTGTTGACCTATGAAACAGTCATGCAATCTCTGTAACCTGCAACCCATGAATCTAACTCATACTTTCCTATGAAGCATAACACGTCTGTATTCTGTCTCATCCAGATCAAACCTTAGCCATTTGTTGTTGATTCCCACATTTTTCCTCTGGACTGTTGTGGGTTATCATCCTTGCGAGAACCATACCCAATTTGATGTTGTGATTAACCGTACTATATTGGTCTGGGAGATGTACTGAAGAAGCACATTGTCATGCCTGTGGGATTGAAGAGGCGGGTTGTTAAGCCTGTGGATTGAAGAAGTAGGTTGTTAGGCATGTGAGAAACTCTCTTCAGGTGAGAGAGGTTGTTGGGGAAGTGATTTTCCCAAAGGGAGCCTCACAAAAATTGTAGTGCTCTAAGAATTCTTGTTTGTCCTATTGTTGAATCCTTGGAAGGGGAGTGGGGCATATGAAGGAATATCGAGAAGAGAAAGAGAACACTCCATGGGGTGGGACAGGAATATGGGGAATGAGGGACTATAATTTGTGGACGTGAGTGGACTTTTGGGGACATAATACTTCCTGGAGACTTTGTAACCTTAGGCCAACCTAAGATTCCCTTTAGCTGGGTGGAGTTTAGTCCTAGTTCGAGGGTGACCCATTGATGAGAGTGATGAGAAACATGGTCTAAGGATGGAAGGTTCATGGAAGGTTTTCACAAAGTTGGTGACCTTCATAAAAAGATAAGTACCATTTATATGTTAATTTTTATGTTGTGTATCTTGTACATGTCATGATAATTATGATGTTGCATGTGTGAGTTGTTTTTAGAAAATGGTCGTGATTTATGCATTGAATTGTGTATTATTAGAATGCATTTTATTGTTGAATTTATATGTATGATGTTATGTAAAGAGATCTATTTTCCATAGCCCAGTAGGTCTATGCCTAGGCATGGCTAGTGTTGACCATTAGAAACAGAGTGATAAGTTTTTATTTCAAGTGACATTGCCTAGAAGATGGAAAATAGTTTGAACATAGTAAAATTGAGGTAGCATGCCCCATCCTAGGTGGGTTGGGGACATTACAAATTGGTATCAAAACTTGAATGTAGCAGTTTTGTGGTAGAGTGGCCCATCCTGGGTGGCTAGGGACACAAAAAATTGGTATCAGAGCCCAAGGTTTCAACACTCAACCTGTATGGGCCATGAATGTGGAATTTGGAGTTAAAATTCCACAAGGATTTGATGTACATAATGCCAGAGTGGTGTTGAGATAGCTCTTGGGTAGTAATGGAAAGCTCAAGAGGTATGGAGGTTAGTGAAAATAAAAAGAGAAATAAGATTGTGATAACTGTGGGTTTAGAACCACAAAATTAAATTTGGGTTGTTGGATTTGTTCGAGAAGGGACAAACCCCTCACAACCATCGGATTCAGAGTTTCAGCAGTCTGGGGGTTGTGCGGTGTTTCAACAGGGAGATTCTCCAATGTACTAAAGTACGAAAGTATGGAACCAATCCATACCGTCCATTCCAAGGATGCATGGCAAATATTAACCAATCTTCTGAGTTTTTCCAGTCTAGGGGTTGTGCAGTGTTTCAGCAGGGAAATCCTCCAAAATCTTGAACTCCGGAGTTAATCTGGACCATTATTGTTTGAGGACATGTTGGGCCCGAGATATGATCATCTTCATGATGTTATTATACACTTTTTTCCATATGTATATATGCGTTTTTATCTTTCAAACGAGATTTTTGAAGAATTTTATGGTAAAATGATATAATCGACGTGAGGTACGTATAATGTTGAAATTAATAACACAACTGAGAGGGGGGGGGTGAATCAGTTGTCTTTGAGCTTAAACAATGTTAAGTCTGTTAAAACATTCTTAATCTTTCTTCAAGTGATTATCAACATTATGCAGTATATGGACAGTAAAAGTAGAAATCATCAATCACACATAAGGTATACACAGAGACAGATTTTCACGAGGAAACCCATAAAGGGAGAAAACCTCTTCTTCTTCGAAATGATAGGCAGTCTTTTATGTTCTGTACATCATCTTTAATTGAGCTCCAACTCAATATGAGGCTGTTACCTCTGTTTTACAAGATGCAACTTGTTTGAGAGCACCAACTCTGTGGTTTCTCTATCACCCACTAGAAGGAAGCACCAACTCCCCATATGTTCCAGCACCAACTGGATGGAAGCACCAACTTCCAGTTACACAGGCTCCAACCTGTATAACAGAGAACACTTGTTATCCCTTGCACCACCTTGCGACCCTGGTTTCTCTGGCTGCAACCAGATGGAAGCTACAACTTCCTGTGTCCAAGCTCTCACTTGAACCTCTGAGGACAATAGTCCTCCCGAGAACCTCCCAACCTCCCTGGAATAGAATAAATAAGTAAGCAGTCAACTATGCATATGAATCAATTCTTACCAATCTTTCTTTGTTCTATAAATCTGGTCTTCTACAAACTATTCTTTTGTTCTTCTCTTCCTCTGTCTGTTCAGCAGGTCTGCTCTACATCAACTTGTTCTATCATTATGCTATGCTTCATGTTTTCTTCATCATCTGTTACACTTTTCTGATCTTTATCTCACACTGCGCATCTTCTCAATCTCACACTGTGCATGCTCACGTATTCCCTTTCTTACAACTTCATTTATTTTCATGCAGAACGATTAACAAGACATAGTCTGTCTTGATTTATTTTATACACACCTCAACAACAGTTCCACTTCACATTCTGTTCGAAAAATGAAAGACCACAGTCCAAGCAACTGAAACGCTAACTGTTTGGCAATCATGAGTCTGTTTCACTAACAAATTTGTAACTGAAAAGTTAACTGTGAGAGAGAGAACAGTAACCCTTTGATCATATTCCCATTTATTTACGTCGTTGGATGAACTTTATTGAACTTGCCTCTAAATCGGGTTTCGACATTTCGACAATCCTGTGCTGAGTGTCTCGACACTTCATTTCACGATTTCCGAAGTCCTGATGCAGAAATTTTCTGCACTAGCTCCTTCCCCAATAGGACTATGGTCATAACCAAGCGCCTATGCAAAAAAATGCTTCGCAACTTCTCATTTCGTGATTTTCTACACTATGCTTCATTCACCCCAAGTCAACGAAATTTCGATCACTTGTCACATGTCCTGTGATTCGATGGTCCAGATGTGATTGATTCAATGACTACGATTGAATCACGATTTCATGATTTCGGCATTCTTGTTGCATTGGGTTCTTTGCCTCTCCATGTTTCAATTCGCAAAAATCTGATATAGAGTTATGTCAACAGTGCAGATCTGATCTCTATTCAACGTCTGTGATTAAATCACAATTTCACTTATCGCGAAATCGACATTCTTGTTGCATTGGTTACTTGCCACTCCATGTTGCGATCCCCGAAACTCCGATATGGAGTTAGATCAATGGTCCATATCTGAGCTTGATTCAACGGCTGCGATTAAATCGCAATTTCACATATCGCGAAATCAACATTCTTTTTGTTAATACTCTTTGACATGTCCAACTCGCGATCCTCGAAACTCCGACATGGACTGGAATCAATGGTCCATATCAAAGCTTGATCTGACATCTCATATTACATCGTGATTTCGCATATCGCGATATAAAGATTCTTGATGTTAATACTCTTTGACATATCCAACTCGCGATCCTCGAAACTCCGACACGGACTGGAATCAACGGTCCAAATCAAGGCTTGATCTGACGGCTCAGATTATATCACGATATCGAGATTCCTGATGTTAATACTCTTTGAAATCTTCAACTCTCGATCCCCAAAACTCCGACATGGGCTAGAAACAACGGTCCAGATCAAACCTTGATCTGATGGCTCAGATTAAGTCGCGATTTTTCATATCGCGATTACGCCAACTTCTCCTTGCACCTTAAAGGACGTGCAGGTTCTTCTTGATCCAACGGTGGTTGGATCCTGTGCTTGGATCTGATGGCTGAGATCTGTCCTCCTCTTCAATGATCTCTTCTTGTCTACATTCAGATCTGACGACCCTCATTCTTTCAGGAATTTTCAAATGGAATCCAACGATCAAAGATTCTTCTCAAACTTTACGGGTCTTCGATCACTCAATCAATGTTGCATTGCCTGCGATCATTCACTGCCTTTGATCATTCGACCTTCCTGAACTTATCTTATGTTTGCATGTCGATTACAAACTTCGTGAAATCATGCCATCTTCATTGTTGTACTTTCCATCAATGACGAGCATTCGTTGTCTGTTAAATATTTGCCAACAGTCCTATGTAGATTCTTCCTGTACTTATGCCATTCGCTCTTCCTGTAATTATGCCATTCGTTGTCTGTTAAATATTTTCCAACAATCTCCCCCTTTGGAATTGATGGAAATATAAGCACCTGCATGCATTCGGACTTGACTCTCCTCCCGAACTCTTTTCTCCCCCTTTGACATCAATGTCAAAGAAGAAACATTCTTCCCCTGATCTTGTTGCAAAACATACTCCCCCTGTCGACTATAAGCATCTTGGAAATACATTAGATATTCAATAAGTACTCCCCCTGACCAGGTGAACAGATTAGACACAAGAGATTATAACCCCCAACTTTTGATGAAGATATCCAAAAGGGGTCGCTGCTAATGGTTTAGTAAAGATATCAGCAATCTGTTCTATAGAAGGTATATAATTCAGTTGAATAATTATGTTTGTAACTTGTTCTCTGAGAAAATGGTACTTGATTGGAATATTCTTAGTCTTGGAATGAAGAATAGGATTCTTGGAGACACTAATGGCACTGGTGTTATCACAATGAATTGGAATGGGATCAGTGTAATTTACCTTCAGATCTGCAAGAGTTTGTATAACCCATAAAATTTGTGTGCAGCAAGTAGTAGCAGCAATGTATTATGCCTCTGTAGTGGATAATGAAATGGATCCTTGATTTTTACTAAGACATGCAACTAATGAGTCACCCAGAAAGAATTCTCCTCCACTGGTGTTTTTCCTCTCATCAACACAGTTTGCCCAATCTGCATCTGAATAAGCAGTTAACTGGAAATTCTGATTTCTAGGATACCACATACCATAAGTCATTGTTCCCTTAAAGTATTTAAATATCCTTTTGACAGCTACCAAATGACTTTGTTTAGGAGTAGACTGAAAACGACCTATTATTCCAACATCTTGCATTATATCAGGACGGGATGTTGTGATGTACAGAAGACTGCCTATCATTGAGCGATATGTCCTTTGATCAACATCTGGTGAGATATCATCTTTACTCAGCTTACAACCAACCACCATAGGTGTGCTAACTGTAGAGAAATCTTCCATCTGAAATTTCTTCAACATCTCTTTCAAATATTTTTCT
>ML800227.1:108984-131608 GCA_009831015.1 Picea engelmannii | reverse complement strand
AACTCTTAAAAAATACTTGCTAATTGTTTCATCTTCATTCATCTTTAGTTGTTCAAATTTCAATCTGTATGTTTGAAGTTTGGCATCTTTCACTTTCTCATTTCCTTCATAATTGTTAATAAGTTTATCCCACATTTCTTTGGAAGTATCAAGATGCATCACCTTTACAAACTCAGCTTCAACAAGTCCATTCAAGATAGAATTCATCCCCTTAGCATTAAAACTAAAATCTAACTTATCATCCTTGGAGGCTAACACAACAAGCTTTGTATATCCAGTCTCTACTACATCCCAAACATCAGCACCCAAGGCCATTAAATATGTCTGCATTCTAATCTTCCAGAAGGAAAAAATTGTTCCATCAAATAGAGGGGGCTTAGAGGCTGAAGTCCCTTCTTGACTTGTCATGTTTAAGCTTATAGATCTACCTTTAAATAAAAGGAACCTGCTCTGATACCAATTGTTGAAATTACTAACACAACTGAGAGGGGGGGGGGTGAATCAGTTGTCTTTGAGCTTAAACAATGTTAAGTCTGTTAAAACATTCTTAATCTTTATTCAAGTGATTATCAACATTATACAGTATATGGATAGTAAAAGTAAAAATCATCAATCACACATAAGGTATACACATAGACAGATTTTCACGAGGAAACCCATAAAGGGAGAAAACCTTTTCTTCTTCGAAATGATAGGCAGTCTTTTAAGTTCTGTACATCATCTTTAATTGAGCTCCAACTCAATATGAGGCTGCTACCTCTGTTTTACAAGATGCAACTTGTTTGAGAGAACCAACTCTTTGGTTTCTCTAGCACCCACTAGAAGGAAGCACCAACTCCCTATATGTTCCAGCACCAACTGGATGGAAGCACCAACTTCTAGTTACACAGGCTCCAACCTGTATAACAGAGAACACTTGTTCTCCCTTGCACCACCCTGCCACCCTGGTTTCTCTGGCTGCAACCAGATGGAAGCTACAAATTCCTGTGTTCAAGCTATCACTTTAACCTCTGATGACAATAGTCCTCCCAAGCACCTCCCAACCTCCCTAGAATAGAATAAATAAGTAAGCAGTCAACTATGCAGATGAATCAATTCTTACCAATCTTTCTTTGTTCTATAAATACGGTCTTCTACAAACTGTTCTTTTGTTCTTCTCTTCCTCTGTCTGTTCAGCAGGTCTGCTCTGCATCAACTCATTCTGTCATTCTTCTCTGCTTCATGTTTTCTTCATCATCTGTTACACTTTTCTTAGCTTTATCTCACACTGCGCATCTTCTCAGTCTCACACTGTGCATGCTCACGTATTCCCTTTCTTACAACTTCATTTATTTTCATGCAGAATGATTAACAAGACATAGTATGTCTCGATTTCTTTTATACACACCTCAACAATAGTTCCACTTCACATTCTCTTCGAAAAATGAAAGACCACAGTCCAAGCAACTGAAACGCCAACTGTTTGGCAATCGTGAGTCCGTTTCACTAACAGATTTGTAACTGAAAAGTTAACTGTGAGAGAGAGAACAATAACCCTTTTATCATATTCCCATTTTTCTGTGTCATTGGATGAACTTTATTGAACTTGCCTCTAAATCGGGTTTCGGCATTTCAGCAATCCTGTGCTGAGTGTCTTGACACTTCATTTTGCGATTTCCGAAGTCCCGATGCAGAACTTGTCTGCACTAGCTCCTTCTCCAATAGGACTATGGTCATAACCAAGCACCTATGAAAAAAAATGCTTTCGCAATTTCTCATTTCATGATTTTCTACACTATGCTTCATTGACCCCAAGTCAGCAAAATTTCAATCACTTGCCACATGTCCTGTGATTTGATGGTCTAGATGCGATTGATTCAATGACTACGATTGAATCGCGATTTCATGATTTTGGCATTCTTGTTGCAATGGGTTCTTTGCCTCTCCATGTCGCGATTCGTGAAACTCCGATATGGAGTTATTTCAACGGTCCAGATCTGATCTCTATTCAACGGCTATGTTTAAATCGCAATTTCACTTATCGTGAAATCGCCATTCTTGTTGCATTGTTTACTTGCCACTCCATGTTGCGATCCCCGAAACTCCGATATGGAGTTAGATCAATGGTCCAGATATGAGATTGATTCAATGGCTGGGATTAAATCGCAATTTCACATATGACGAAATCGACATTCTTGTTGTTAATACTCTTTGACATGTCCAACTCGCGATCCTCGAAACTCCGACACAGACTGGAATCAACGGTCCAAATCAAAGCTTGATCTAACGACTCAGATTACATCGTGATTTCGCATATCGCGATATCGAGATTCCTAATGTTAATACTCTTTGACATGTCCAACTCGCGATCCTCGAAACTACGACACGGAATAGAATCAACGGTCCAGATCAAAGCTTGATCTGACGGCTCAGATTACATCGTGATTTCACATATCACGATATCGGGATTCCTGATGTTAATACTCTTTGACATCTTCAACTCTCAATCCCCAAAACTCTGACATGGGTTGGAGACAACGGTCTAGATCAAACCTTGATTTGACGGCTCAAATTAAGTCGCAATTTTGCATATCGCGACTACGCCCACTTCTCCTTGTACCTTAAAGGACGTGCAAGTTCTTCTTGATCCAACAGTGGTCGGATCCCGCACTTGGATCTGATGGTTGAGATCTGTCCTCCTCTTCAATGATCTCTTCTTGTATACATTCATATGTGACAACCCTCGTTCTTTCGGGAATTTTCAAATGGAATCCAATGATCAAAGATTCTTTTCAAACTTTACGGGTCTTCGATCACTCAATCAATGTTCCATTGCCTTCGATCATTCGACCTTCCTGAACTTATCTTTTGTTTTCCTGTCGATTAAAAACTTCCTGAACTCATGCCATATTCATTGTTGTACTTGCCATCAATGACAAGCATTCGTTTTCTGTTAAATATTTTCCAACAATCCTCTGTACATTCTTCCTGTACTTATGTCATTCGCTCTTCCTATACTTATGCCATTCGCTGTCTGTTAAATATTTGCCAACATATAATTCATGTCTTGTGATTCAATCAAGTTTAATTTATCATATTTTATGGTTTCCAAGAGTTAATTCATGTTTTTATTCTTTTACAGGGAAAAATGCACCATGTTTCTTGGTCTGGCACTCATTCCGACACTTGATCCGACACTCATTCCGACACCCAGTATTACACAAAAACGCAAGGCAAGTTGTCGTTTATGGTATTATCGGCTAGTGGTGGACAAATCAAGCACATGGGTTTTGTTTTTCATCGCCCCATCCAGCTACTAACCTCTAGACAACTCATTTTCAGTTGTCCAAAGAGGGTGATTATTGGTTTCCTCCGTTTTAATAGTTAGAGCATCATTTATTGTAATTTGCCAAATTTAGAGGTGGTTCGACCCTCCTGTGGTCAACCAATTGGCTTGTAAATGTTATAAATACCACTGAGGTGGTCATATGATTGTTAAGTAGAAGAACCAAGTAGTATAAGCATTAGAATTTCCAGAAAAATGATTTTTCTCTGTTTCTAGTTTTACATTGCCAAAATAGTGCCAAAACTACGTTTTTAGATTTTTATGGCGAATTTGGCCTGCTGAGGTCGTGGTGTGATTTTAGAGAGTGACCACAACTTGTTGGGGGGGCCACGAGTAGTTTGGTAACTGTCTTCATGTCTATTTTTCATTTTTCTAATTTACATTGTCTTTTCATTTTCCTATGCATGTATATTTTTATTTAATTCATTAATTTGTTGTAGCTTACTGTTTTACATCTTTTTGTAGGTTAGATAATGATTTGTGATAGTATGTGTTGATTTGATAGAATAGGAACATGATTGCAAGTCTCTTTACTAATTCCATGTGCAATTAAAAAGTCTCTCTCTCATTATACTAACCCCACATGTAGTTAGATGTTAAATTATGCTTTCTTTTATATTTTTACAGTCAAGTTTAGAACAGATTTTTAATTAGAACAAAGCATAGTTTTAATCCGAGTTTCTTATGACAAAGATTGATGGATGGATAGATTTTCTTCGAGTTTTTGAATCATAGCTTGATTACTTCGGTTTCAGATAGATTTCACTTGCTTAGTTATTGGTTAAATGTAATTGTCAATTCACTTTTTAATATCATGTTTTTAATTTTTGGTTTCAGTCATTTTCTTTCTCATAGCTTGAATGATTAAAATATTCATAGTATAGTTTCCTTTCACGCAATTTCCTTTCATAGATTAAGATGCAATTGAATTTATTAATTAGATAATGATGATCTCATCATGATGTTGATGGTTTATACATGAATATGCAAGGTATTTAACATTACTTTTATCATGGCTAAGTTTTCATTCGATTGTTTACTTCACACCATTCATTTTTGCACTGAAATTAGTATTGAGCTTATACCATTAGAACTGTCATTTGTTGTCAAGTGTCATCGAGATATCATCCGTCAACATTGAAGGCATTCACACAACCACCAACACTACATTTGAGTGTTTCATAGAGTAAAGATAGTTTCTTTCTTTCATAAGTTAGAAGAGATAGTTTCTTGTTTTCATAAGTTTAGTTGGTAGTCTTTCTTGCTTTCAATAGAATAGATTTCCTTTCATGCATTGCATTGAGCATTTAAATTTCCTTTCACGCAAGAGAAATAGTTTTGCATTAGGCATTTAGTTCTCTTGCCTCTTAGGCTAGGTAGTTGTTCAATGAGAAGTCTTTTCTTACTTGTCCCTTTGCTTTAGTAGGATAGATAGTTGTCTTTGCTTACTTGTCTTTTTCTTTAGTAGGTTAGTTAGGTGTTTTTGCTTGCTTGTCTATTTGCTTTAATAGGTTAGATAGGTTATTTTTCTTACTTGCTTATTTAATTTCTTTCATAGGGTAGTTTCTCATTGAATGTAGGTTGGCAAGTTAAAGGTAGTTTTCTTTCATCATTTGCTTAGTATGCTTAGTAGTTTACCTTTTCTTACTGTCATGAACTAGTTTTCTTTAGATAGAGTTTTCATTCGCTTTCTTAGGAACTATCCATCAGTCCTTGGCCCAAAAGTACTTAGGTTACCTAGTTTCAATTTGCTTAGTAGGGTTTCTCATTAGATAGGTTTTCTTGAGTATATTAGCCTTAGATAACTACTTTCATTAGTTAGACTATACTCCTACCAAACTTTTACCTTTGGCATATATTTTTCTACAACTCTAAGTTTACTTACCCCAGGTTGACAATTTAATTGAGGGTAGTTTAGTGTCTTTTTTAGTACATTTAAAACACCTAACATGACACATATCATTAGATCATCCTATTCATAGTTTCATAAGTCTAAGGGTTGTTTGGTGTTTCAATAAGGAAATCCTATGAATTCCCAGAGCTTGAATCCCCGAAGCTCTGAAGTCTCGGACTGACTCTCAGTCATAGATCATTCGCGAGAGGATGGACTTTTGGATTTCCCAAGTGGTTTGGTGGTTCGGTGTTCAGGGAAATCCATTTGAGATTTCATGAAGTAGAGTTTATCCAAAGTCTGTAAATCCAAAACCAATCTGTACCAGCCATTATCGGAGCTACATGTCCGTAGATCAGTAGGTTCGATATTTCAGCATTCAAAATTTTGATTTTTTTAAAGTGTGTAGAGGAGAAGAGATCTTTCGAAGTGTTGAAATCACAGAATGTCAGGGTGACGTGGACCTGATAGGGAGTTCAAAAGTTGGCAGTTTGGTAGTTTTGAAAATGTGCATGTGAGAATAAATCATCAAATTCTTGAAGCTATAGGAAGCAATTATTCAGCAGTCGACAGTTCGGGAGTTTTGAAAATGTGCAGATGAGAAGAAATCGTCGATATATAGAATCTATGAGAAGCAATTGTTCAATTTTCATAAGTTCAGGAGTTTTGAAAATGTTTATATGAGAAGAAATCATCGAAGTCCTAAAGCTCTGGGAAGCAATTGTTCAGCAGTTCGATATTCGAGAGTTAACAAGTTGTGGATGTAAAAAAAATTGAATCCTGAAGTGTTGAATTTACAAATCAACAATGTGATGTGGCATGTTGACGTCGCCTAGGGTGATGTAGACTTATTCCATTCCTGCCATGTGTCACTTTATTTTGTACCTTTGACATGCGTTATGTACCAATTGTGACCTGACGCGTGTCACTCGATGGTGGGGCCACATGTTAGCACCTTAATTGATGACAATTGTACTAAGTGGACCTCGAAAGGTTCATAAGTTTGGAAATTCCATATTAGAAAGTATTTAATCATGACCATCAAATCTACAAGTAATAGATCAATAGAGGGGAATGATTGTGGAATTCCAAAGGTAAATTAACAAGGGGGATATTTCACATCCTGCAATTAACCGGGATCATATATCTCCATCAGGAGGAAGATCAATGATTGACATTAACTTCCACTCCCTCAAACATATTCCATTGCAGAATACATGGTTGTTGTTAAACTGCGATCATTTTCGAGTTTCGCAATCATTCAGGATGTTTGATCTTAAAGTGATCGACAAATCAATGATTTTTTCGCTAACGATATTGGAACATGCATAATATTATGCTTGTAGCACATGGTAATAGATTTAATACCTTGGTTATGAGCTTAAATGAAAGGTTATTATAATAAGGTCTCTAAGGTGTACTGCACAATGAGTTCTCCCATTCAGCAGTCTGGGGGTTTTTTGATGTGCAGAGAGAGAAACCGTCGAAGCTCAAATTTTCGGAGCCCCAAAGTTCCCTAGGCTTTGGATAAGCGCCCATCTTCTAGTGCTTGGTCACATGCGATTGAGGGTCAAAGAAAAAGTGCTAGTACCCGAAAGTTATTTGTTTTAAGGATAAAAGGGGACTGATGAAACAATTACTCAGAAAATGAAAGGAAAATAAGTCTGATAAGTTATTGAAACAAAATGGTTCATGTATTTATAAAATTGTTGAATCAGTTAGCTTGACAAGGTTTTGTTGGCTACACATTTTGCAGAATTAACAGTAGATTGATCAGATCAAATCAACATAGAGTGAAAAGAGATGGATGATACATAGGTAATCTACAGTCAAGAAGATGAAATCAGAGGGATGAATGTCCAGTTGGGTATGTAAGGAACCAACTCCAATGGACATGGAGGAGAAAAGGAGAAATACATAAATCTAGTTGAGACCATCAGAAATTGTAGATAGATGTACATAGTCACAAGGCTAATAATGAAAGGATGATGAAGGCCACAGAGGAGCAGGAAGACTTCAATATGAAGTTAATGAATATCCTAGACAGAATTGAAAACAAGTTCGATAAGGAGAGTGGCTCCAACAAATCAGGAAGCCATAGGTCCCCTGATGAGAAATGAATATCAAGGAGTGGTAGAATACTTTACCATCACTCCCAAATCCAATCCAAAAGGAGGGAACATAACAACTCAATTCCATTCTCTATGAGGAATATAAGAGGTCTGGGTTGGATGAATTTAAAGGAGAAATGAACAAGATCAAACCTCCTACTTTTGATGGTGAGCACAAGAAGGATGAAGATGCTGAGACATGGATGCTAGGAATGAGAAAATAATTCCAACTGCATAATTATTCTTCTCATGTGGAAGGAAGAATTGTTATTTATTAGATGAAGGGAAAGAAATCCATGTGGTGGGATCAACTTGTGCAAGTGAAACACATCAGAGAGAAGAATGTTACTTCGAGGGAATTCAAGAATAATTTTGAGAGGAAATACTTAACCAAGAGGTATTATGACAAAATTATGAAAGAGTTCTTGGAACTCAAGTTGGGAAGTAGGAAAATTGACGAGTATGAAAGGATATTTTTATAATTGTTGAAGTATGTCTCCTTCATCAAATATGAAACAATTAAGATTCAAATATATTTGAGTCGACTACCATCTTTCATCAATGATAAATATTAGTATGATGATCCCAAGACTTTGGTGCAAACCATAAGTAGGGACAAGTTCTTATATGATAAGAATAAGTGAAATCCTACTTTCCAAATATCTTGGGAAGACAAGAACAAATTCAAGATGTAGAAGAAGAAGAAGAAGGGGAACAAGTCACCCTTCTTCAGAAACAGTTCTCAGGGAAAACAAATCCCTAGAGAGCCCAAAGTAATTGATATAGGTGGAAAAAGGCCAAGGAAGACAGCCATTCAATGTTAGGGTTGTAAAGGAGATCAAATTTATAGATATTATCCACAGAGAAGTGATAAAGTGAGAGATTTCCACAATATACAAGAAGCTGAAACATTGGAGTTAATGGGAAAAAGTGTTCCAAGGATCTATGTTGCTCTGGACAACAAGCAAGCAGAGTTTCAATCACATGTGATTGAAGTAGAAGGTATGATCAATAACCATTCCTTTACTATTTTAATAGACTCAATATTTATTCATAGTTACATAGATCCTAAAGTTGTGGAAATATTGAAATTTCCAAGAAGCAAGCATGGGAAATATTGGTTGGTACAACTGGATACAACAACCAAGAGAAACGTTGTTGAGCTAGTTAAATCATGCCCCGTGGACATGAATGGGATAATTACCAAGGCATATTTGAACATCTTTCCCTTGGGTTCATATTAATGCATGATTGGTATGGATTGGTTAGACTAACACCATGTTGTATTAGAATTTCATAACAAGGAATTTAGTTTCCTGAACGAGGAAGGGAACCCAAGAACACTCCAAGGAATTCCTAGGGCAATTACTGTCTGAGAGATCTTAGCAATGCAACTTATGAAGTGCTACCTGAAGGGATGCCAAATATTTTCAGCTCATATGGAGGAAGCAGCTAAGGATAAGGTGCCAAATATTGAGGATAATGAGGTCATGAAATATTTTCAGGATGTGTTCAGGGAAATATCGAGATTACCTCCTAAGAGAGATATTGATTTCTCTATAAATTTGATGCCTGGAGAAGCTACTGTATCCAAGAATCCCTACAAGATGAGTACACCAGATATGAAGGAGTTGCAGATGCAACATGAAGAGCTTCTGAAGAAGGGGTATATACGCCCAAGTGTGTGACCTTGGGGTTCCCCAATTTTATTTGTGAAGAATAAATATGGGACTTTGAGGTTGTGTATTGACTTCAGACAATTGAACAAAGTAACTGTAAAGAGAAAGTATCATTTTCCAAGGATTGACAATCTATTTGATCAGTTAAAGGATGCAAGGATATTTTCAAAGTTGGATCTCATATCTGGTTACCATAAAGTAAAGATCATAGATGAAGATATCAACAAGACTACCTTCAGAAAAAGGTATGGTCATTATGAGTTCACCGTGGTGCCATTTGGGTTATCAAATGTACCCATTGTTTTCATGTTCTTAATGAATGGTGTTTTCCGGGAATACTTAGAAAATTGTTTCATTGTCTTTTTGGATGAAATCCTTGTATATTCCAAGTTGAAAGAACAACATGAGCAATAATAGCATCACTTGATGATGGAGTTACAAGTGTTAATAGATCACTAGTTGTATGTCAAATTGAGAAAGTGCTCATTTTATCAGAATCAAATTCACTATTTGGGTCATATCATATCCAAAGAAGGGATCGCAGTGGAACTTGAAAAGATTGAAGATATTAAAGGGTGGAAAACACCTAAGAATGTGACAGAAGTTAGATCCTTCATGGGTATAGTTGGCTACTATAGAAGATTCATTGCATGGTTTTCAAATATTGCTCACCCGATCACTTCCTTACAAAGGAAGGGGGTGAAGTTTCGGTGGACAATCGAATGTGAAAAGAGCTTCCAAAAATTGTAGTTGTTATCCAGAGATACAATTATGAGGATTGCAGATGCTAATAAAGATTTTGTGGTTTGCAAAGATGCATGAAAAGAAGGACTTGGTGGAGTCCTTAGTCAGGACAGATTCATGGTATGTTTTGAATCAATAAAATTGAAAGAGAATGAAAGGCTCTATTCCACTCATGATTTAGATTTGGAAACAATAATACACTCCTTGAATAAGTGGAGGCACTACCTCATGGGAAAAATATTTGAGCTAAGGATAGACCGTAATGGTCTGAAATATTTGTTTGATCAACCAACTTTAATTCCAAGGCAGAGCAAGTGGTTAGTATTCCTCTGTGAGTATGACTTTGATATCAAGCACATCAAAGGAAAATAAAATAAGTGGTTGATCCACTTAGTAGGAGAGTGCATGAAGTGTATCCTACAACCATTAGCATGTATCAAACTGATCTTAAAGGAATAATTTTTGAGGCTGCAAAAGAAGATATGTAGTAGATGGAGTTAGTAACAAAATTACAACAAGGTAAAATGCAGTAGAAGGTTGAAGATTATAAATTGGGAAATGATGAAATTATCCCATACATGAAAAGAATTTATGTACCCAATTCTCATGGATTGAGGAGTACAATATTGAAGGAGATGCATAATGTACCTTATGTTGGACACCTAGGATATCAGAAAATAGTTTCAATAGTCAAAATCCAATACTATTGGCCAAGAATGAAGAAAGAAATTGTTGAGTACATTGCACAATGTCTAGAGTGTCAAAAGGTCAAGGTTGAGCATAGACACCCAGCTGATTTATTGCAGCCATTTCCCATTCTTGATTGGAAGTGGGAAGTGGTGAAAATGGATTTCATCACCAAATTACCCAGAAGAAGCAAGCAACATAATTCTATCATGGTGGTGGTGGACAAGATTACTAAATATTTCCATTTCGTTCCAATGAAGATTACTCACAAAGAAACCAATTTTGTTGATATTATATGAGGGAATTTGCATGCTTTCATGAAATTTCCAAGATAATTGTGTCTGACAGAGACCCAAAGTTTACCTCAAAATTTTGGAGGGGATTATTCAAAGGGTTTGGAACAAATCTGAACTTCAGCACAACTTATCATCCCGAGTATGATGGGAAAATAGAAAGGGTGAACCAAGTGATAGAGGAGATGCTAAGAATGTATGTGATGGACAAACCATCAAAGTGGGAGGATTATCTGTACTTGGTAGAATTTTCCTACAACAATGGGTATCATTCATCTTTGAAGATGAGCCCATTTGAGGAACTTTATGGTAGAAGGTGAAACACACTAGTAGGTTGGGACAACCCAGGAGATAGAGAAGTGGTTGGGCCAGAGTTTCTCAGAGAAATGGAAGACAAGATGTTGAATATTAAACATAATTTAAAAGATGCACAATATAGGAAGAAAATATATGCTGACAAGGGTAGAAATCACATGGAGTTTAAAGTGGGTGATCACGTATTATTGAAAGTGAAGGCCAACAAAAGTTCCCCGAGGTTGGGAACCTGTTGCAAGTTGGCAGCTAGATATCGTGAGCCATCTGAAATCCTAGAAAGGATTGTAATAGTAGATTATATGATTGCATTACCTACATCTATGACCATTCATAATGTATTCCATGTGTGATTTCTTAAGAAATATATACCTGATGCTAATCATGTTATTGATTGGAATGTGATTCAGGTGGAGCAAGAAGGATATTTTCATGTGCATCCAGTACTCATTCTGGACCAGAAAACCAAACAACTTTGGAATTGATCCTTCGATCTTGTAAAAGTCCAATGGACCTGGTATGGTATTGAGGATTCCACTTGGGAGCATGAAGAGGCCATGCATGAAGAATACCCACATCGTTTTGAAGATTTTTTAAAATATTTCTATAAAATGTAAATATAATGCATGGACGAAAGTGCATAAATAAGGGGAGGGGATTGTAATACCCCAAGGTCGAGCCCCTGCTGAATCATAATCTTTTTATAGGATGGTGAGCCAAGTGTTTATAAGTTGAGTTGATTGTGTGAATATTAGGCCAGATGATCCAGATTTTATGAGAAGAATGAAATGAATACAGATTATTAACAGGTGCTTAACACAAAATAACATAGATACAGTAAAATTGGTTTTCTATTCAATAAAGAAATAAGCTGAAATTGTAAAATGCAGCAAAAACAAGCTTGTTGGAATGGTAGCGGCTTATCTCTAAGAAGAGATGTGATGGCTATGCACATTCATAAGAAGAAGCTTACGATGAGGTTCTGAAGGCCTTTTTACAATAAAAAAGAATTCCAAAAACCCTAGGCATCCAAAAACCTAACCCTAGTAGATGAAGCACCAAAAGTCATGTGGGCCCCATTTGGGTAAGTTAGTACATCAACTTCTCGGGGTCGTAACTTTTGCATACGATCTCCATTTTAGGTTTGTGATAACCCATTGGAAAGGTATCATCGAGAAGATTCACTTGGGGGGCTCAATCATGAATTTGGATATCATTGAGAATATTGATACCAAAAAACCTTCATTTAGGCCCTCAAAATGGCCCTAGAAGTTAAAACTGCTAAAAATAGTAAATTGCCAAAATGTTCAGAAAATTGTTTTGAGTCGGTTGGAAAAGGTGGTTTACCCATGTGTTTTCTTTGAACTGGTGTGGTTTACCTTCCTTTGTAGAGACATACCCAATTTTTTGTTATGATTACCCAAATTGGATTGGTCTAGGAGAGGGACTGAAGAAGTAGGTTGCCAGGCATGTGGGATTGAATAGGCGGGTTTACAAGCCCATGGATTGAAGAAGAAAGTCGCCAGGCCTGTGAGGAACTCTCTCCAAGTGAGATAGTTTGTTGGGGAAGTTATTTTCCCAAAGGGAACCTCATGACAGTTGTAGTGCTATGAGACTTCCTATCCGGCCTATTGTTGAATCCCTGGAAGGGGAGTGGGGTAGCCTAAGGATTGTCGAGTGGAGAAGGGAACAATCGTTGGGGTGGGAAAAGCATGTGGGGAATGAGGGAATATAATATGTGGACACGAGTGGACTTATGGGGACAAAATCCTTCCTGGAGACATTGTAAACTCATCCTATCCTAGGATTCCCTTTACCCAGGTGGAGTTTAGTTGCAACTCGGGGGTGACCCATTGCTGAGAGTAATGAGTTGGGAGGTTCATGGAAGGTGTTCATGTAGTTGGTGACCTTCAAAAAAATATAAGTACCATTTCTATGTCAATCTTTATGTTCTTTATCATGTACATGTCATGATAATTATAATGTTGCATGTGTGAGTTGTTTGTAGAAAATTGATTTGATTTCCACATTAAATTGTTTATTAGTAGAATGCATTTTATTGTTGAATTTATATGTATGATGTCCCACAAAGACCTCTATTTTCCATATCCTAGTAGGTCTATTCCTGGGCATGGATAGTTTTGACCATCAGAAACAGAGTGAGAAGTTTTTTTTTTAAGTGACATTCCCTAGCAGATGGAAAATAACTTGAACAAAGTAGAATTGAGGTAGCATGCCCCATCCTGGGTGGGTTGGGGACGTTAAAAATTGGTATCAGATCTCGAACAAAATATTTTTTTGGTAGTGTGGCCCAACCTGGGTGGCTGGGAATGCTACATGTGTGGATTTGAGAAAATTGAATGTTTATTTCTTACATGACCCTTTTCCCACCCATTTCACAGATGAAGTCTTAGAGAATGTGGGAGGCTGGGAAGAATATTCATTTACAAATAGATTATCAGGTTACCATGAGATCAAAATAACCCTAGAAGATAGGTATAAGACTAATTTTTCCATAGAATGGCAATCCTTCTGTACACGGTCATGCCTTTTGGGCTGAAGAATGCACCAACCATATTTTTGAGAGTAGTCATAGATGATTTTAAATATTTTATACATCAATTGTTAGAAGTATATATGGATGAATGGACTATATATGGTCTATTAAAGTACCATTTAAAGGTATTAAGGTTAATGTTGGAGAGATGTAGGCAGTGTCAGATATCATTGAATATCAAGAATTTCATTTTTGGGACACCTATTGGAACATTGTTGGGACATATAGTGTGTAAACAAAGTTTACTAGTTGATCCTGCTAGGATTCAAGTCATTGTGAATTTACGACCACAAAAATTAGTGCGCCAACTAAGAGAAATATTGGTACATATAGGCTATTATAGAAAATTCATAAAGGGTTATGTGCATCTTAGTGCACCCATGGAAAAATTGTTAGAGAATGATATCAGATTCCAGTGGAATGAGGATTGTCAACAAGGGTTGGATACCTTAAAATAAAAAATAGTCACAACACCTATTCTAGTATTCCCAAATTGGGAAAAAGACTTTTCATGTGCATGTAGATGCATCGACCATAGTACTTGGAGAAATTTTTGTGCAACCAAGAGAATGGGATTTATACCATCATATAGCATTTGCAAGAAGGAAATTGTTAGAATCAGAGCATAATTACAACACCATGAAAATAAAATTCTTAGCCATGGTATATGCACTTCAGAAGTTCATGCACTACTTATTGGGTAAGCCATTTAATATGTTCATATATCATTCTTCTCTCAAAAACCTAGTCAACAAGCCAGTGTTGGGGGGAGGATATGTAGATGCATGTTGTTATTTCAAGAATTTGATTTGAAGTAATAGTCAAACCAGTGAATTTTAATGCAGGACCTAATCATCTATAAAGGGTCACTAATGGATAGGAACCTACAAACTTGGAAGACAACTTCCCTGATGCACAATTGTTTTAATGCAAATAGATGATGAATATTTTGTTGATATCACTGGATACTTGAGCACAGGGATTGTGCCACAAGAATTTAGCACTGCGCAGAAGAATAATCCGGTAGTCAGAGCTACAGACTATCAACTAATTGCAGGACACTTATATATAATGGGTGCAACCAACATTTTGAGAAGGTGTTTACTAGAGCATGAAAGGCCTAGAAATTTGGTAAAAACTCATGAGGGAATAGATGGAGGGAATTATGCAGGAAAATATATCACGTAGAAGGCATTCCACATAGGATTATGGTTTCCAAGAATTCATATGGATGCAAAAGAATATTTTTAGGCATGTGATGTTTGTTAGAGGGTGCACAAACCAAACAAGAAGGATGAGATTCCTCTAAGACCACAATTAACTTTGTGGGTATTTTAAAACTAGGCAATAGACTTTGTTGGACCAATCAATCCACGATAAAAAAGGTCGGGAGTGAGATATATCATCGCTATGATATAATATTTAATAAGATGGGAATAAGCAGCATGAGTCAAGGACTGTAGCACAGAGACAATGAGAAACTTCATGTTTGAGCAAGTGATCACCAGATTTGGATTCCCAAGAATCATGATGACTGACCAAGGTACTCACTTTATCAATGGTATTATCAGAGCTATGAATGAGTTTGAATTTTATGACCAGAAGAATACACCATACTAGCCTCATGCAAATAGAATAGTAGAAGCATTCAATAAGATCTTGGAGACTTCTCTCACAAAGATATGTGATGTCAACAGGGATGATTGGGACTTGAAAATACAAGCAACATGATGGGTATACAAGACTACATGAAAGAAGTTGACAGGACAGACACCATTCATATTGGTGTATGGTAAGGAAGAAGTAGTACCATTAGAATTTATAGTACCCAGTTTAGATGTAGTAGAAATTACCAACATGATAGAAAGAGGCATAGTAAAGGAGAGGTTAAATAAACTAATGGAAATGGAAGAGGATAGGATTCTAGCATGATTTCACCAAGAAGTACAAAAAGAAAGAGACAAGGAATGACATGATAGACATATAAACAAGAAGAGTTTCAAGGAAGGAGACCTAGTCTTTCTCTATGACAAGTAGTTTTTTAAACATCATGGTAAGTTTAGAATACATTGGCTAGGGCCCTATGAAGTAAAAACTGTCACAGATGGGGGATATGTGCAGCTAAAGTTTCTGGCAGGAACATAACTGAAGGGAATGATCAACGAGAGTGGATTGAAATTGTACTGGGAAAGTTGACCTCCTAACACTTAGAAGTTATAGCACAGTAAGAAACCATGTGCATAGTGTATTATAGTAGAAGCTAGGAGAGAAAAATGACAAAAAGACATAAAAAGTAGAAAAAGAAGGAAAAAGAAATACAAAAATACAAAAGAAAGAAAATACAAAAAAACTGGAAAATGTCAAGCCCATTCATTACCATGATGAACAATAGAAGACAACGCATAGTAAAAATTGGAGTCGGCGCAAATGCATGCAAAAAGTTAAAAGTGAATATGATTGAGTCAATAAAAGTTAGAAAGCACATAGCTATTCAACACTTAGCAAATTTAGAGATCAGAGAGAAAAAAATATTACGTGCCCTAGTTATCAGTTTTTGAAAGAGAAAGAAAGGTTGTGAAAGTTGGAAAGGATGACTCCACCAAATTTTGGGTCACCAAGACAATTTGTCTAAATTACCTGGCAGGGCCAAAGGCACAAGGAGAGAATGCAGCAGTTGGAGCATGTGGTCTAAATGGATGATGTGACCACCTCAAAACCAAAATCCATTAGCCTAACACAGGTCAAGGAAGAGCTACCAACAATGCAACAAGAAGAAATAGGGTAGATTTGTGGGGCCCAAAATGGATTTTCAAAACCTAACCCCGAGATGCTCGCAAAGCTCGATGAAACAGTGGGGCCGATAAATTTCTAGGAGCATGAAGAGGTGTTGATGGAGGACATCACTTATCATATAGATTCTATAGGGGAAGAAGAGGGAGTATAAGAAGCAGAGGCAGGCACATTTGTTGTGGGCCAGAAAATAAAAACACAAGACTCCTTAGTGATTACCCTCTCGTTCCTCCTAGACACAGTCGTCACTGTCGATGACATACTGGGAAAGGTACCCAAGATGAGGTACAATGTTCACAACATGTGTGGAATGGATAAGTTTCCATACTTAGCTGAGGAAAACAACTTGATGAACACGGGGGAAATTGGACCCCTAGGTCAACCCGTGTTGGAGCCCGCGTAGTGGATCATGGGGCTTTACAACTCAGGGATTGTGAATCTCTTTACTGAAGTCTGATAACTTCTCCCTTTCTTCTTTCTAGGTATTGATGTTCAATTATCATCCACCATCCTCCTTATAAAATCTTACTTCTTGTTTATATTTTCTTTATGCTCTATAGGAGCCCCAATCCCATTCCTAAGGACAAATGCATTTTAAATTTCAAAGAATATGAAACAAACTATATATTTTTTAGAAATTTCAAGAGAGTTATTTTGGGATCAGTTTTGACTGTGATTTTTAACTCTGAGTTTTGAGTATAAAGTATTTGAGATTGATCTATCATTATATTTATTTGAGCTTCCCACGTGCCCACTTTGTTAAATTTCTCTTTTGCATGAAGACCATCTTTATTTTATTTTATGTGATCATAAATCTTTTGTTTAACTATGATGGATGTGAGGAAATTTTGTCTATCTTTTTTTAATGTATGAAGTGTGTGGTTCCTGGTCATTTCTCGAGAACTTTCTTTAAAAAGAAAGAAAAAAGAAATATTTCCTGTTATTTTTTCTTGCAATATTTATATTTCTTTGAATACCATGGCAAACTTCTGCAAAGTCCCATATTCTAAAGATCTAGAGTCCCAATAAAATATTACATTAAATAAGAGTACCACCTCTATAAAAATGTAGGGGGGTTTATATCCTCGTGAGCTTTATGTTTCGGTCCTAATGGATTCAAGTGTCAGTAAAACCTCAGACTAAGTACTCAATGCATTAAAAAGGAAATAAATTAAGATAGTAAGCCTCTTAAAGGGGGAATCCTCCTTATACATCATATGTGATGCAAGAGCATCACCAACAAAGACCGAGTGGAAAAAAACTCAATGCACTAGCACACATTTTGAAGTGATGATTTTTCATTTAAGAAGACATATCACACAAATATTTTGAAAAGATTGAAATTAAAGAACTTCTTGAATGTTTTGGAGATAGACAAGCACATGAGATCGATGGGGAAAGTATTTTATTTTAATGTGGTAAATGACAATATAGATTCAAAGCATTTTCTATTATTTGTTTGTATCAAAAAAATTATTGTAATAAATCCTTATTAGTTGAAATATTTTATTTCGGTAGGATAGCACTAAGGTAGTCAGAGGGAAAAGCTCTATGATCCCTCTTGTACAAATACATGTATTATTGCCCAAATGAGGTTGTTGATGGTTATTGTTGAATTTTAGTTCAGAGTCGTTGATAGTTGTAGAATTGCATAAGAACATTGTATGAGTTCATGTACATATCATTTGAATGAATATAAAAGAGAAGCCTTGTTCCAAATATCTAGTGTTGTTGTTGTTATGTCTATCTGAATGAATGAATGGTAGGATTTATTTTAATTTGCAATTATCTATTATTTCTCGCTCTTATGTTATGAATGTGTTCACATGGTTGAATGTATGAATCTCTGATTTATTAGATAAGTTCAATTGTTTCTCTTCTATGAGCCTGTGCAAGGAGTGCATAAGTGTCTGCAAGGTGTTCTTTGACAAAGTATGTTTCGACCTAGAATCTTAGTAGAGATAACATGAAACTTTTGTATGCAAGGAGTGCATAAGTGTACACAAGGTGTGCATTGAAAGAGTATGTTTTGACTCATAAATTCAAGAGGGATAACTTGAAGGTGTGCACATGAATAAATGCGTTTAGAGCCATATTGTTCAGGAGGAACAATTGAGCTGTGGAAGGACTATTGCAAGGAGTGCACAGTCGCCCATCAAGAGTCAAGTTGGAGGAAGTTTGTCGGAAGGTGTGCGCAGAGTCGATACTTGACTAAGTATTGAAGGAGTCATTATGAGAAGTTCAGAGTGTTGAGGAGGAAAAAGTCCAAGAGAGATAACTTGGAGCTTTGTATGTGGAGAGTGAATAGTGTCTGCAAGGAGTACATGACAGAGCCTTTTGACTCATAAGCTCAGGAGGAGTGGTGTAAGATTGTTTGTAGAAGAGTATGAAGAACTTTTGGAAGGTGTGCACAGTCATCCACAAGAAGATAAGTTGTGGAGGAAAACCTATTGAAAGGTGTGCACAGGGTAAGTTTAAACTAAGTGTCAAAGAAACGCTCTGTGGAGTTAGAGGTTTTGAGAAAGTAAAAGATCCAAAGAGATAGCGGTAAGAATCCTTCAATAGGGAGGAATCCTTGAATATTATCTAAATTAACGAGTAAGATTACTCTAGGAGGGAGCAAAATCTTTCTAGACCATCAGATCTGGGTGAGTCGTGCGAGGATTATCCATGGAACTCCTTTGACACTTCTTGGTTCAGAGGCATAGAAGTTTTGTAAGAGTGAAGGGTCTTTGAAGTCGCGAAGTGATCCTATCCGTTAGCTATGAGGAGGATACGTGGCAGCGGATTGGAGAGTTAGGGAAGTAGAGTGTCAAATATTTCGTGGAGCAAGAGAAATCTTCACGAATTCACGAAGGCCGAATTAGAGTTGGACTGTCAGATCCGGGAGGACATGCAACAAAGATCCGTGTGTTTTGGTAGAAAACATTTCAGAAGGAAATAAGGGTGGAGATCGTAAAACCCTCCGACGTCGAAGTTATGAAGAGAGCTATCCCACGGTCACAGCCCATGGTCACATTGGAGAAGGATTCTAGTGTGGGAGCTAGTACTCACAAATTGGTGTTTCCAGAGGTGCTAGAGAGTAGATTTATGGGTAATTTGAACATGCAGGTAACATCAAAGGCACCCGTGTGTCAATTTTTCAAGATCTATTGAAGAGCCAGAAAGTCGATTTGGCTTGAGCATTTTGAAGATCCTTGACTGGGAGGTCGTGAAACCCCTAGGAGAGGAGGGGGATTGCATCAAGTGATATCAGAGCCACAAATTTTAATTATGTAGGTAGGAAAGAAGAGATAACATGATATCATCAGTGGTATTAGATAAATCAAGTTGTAATTGTGTAAAGTAGAGAAGTTCAACACAATGTCGCCTAGAAGACATGCAGAGCCACATGTAGCAAATCGAGCTATGGAAAGGGAGATGTGAGAAGTTTGTGCAAGGTTGGATGCTATGGAGACAACATGACAGAGATAACCTGATGTTGGAGACGTCAGTGATGTAGAGAACAAAGAAGTGGATGTTGAAGAAGTTGCAGTAGAGGATGTTGCAGAAGAACGCTTGCTGAAAGCGGTTGCCAAATTGGGAGATAGAGAAAGTATACACATCCCAATGTATGAAGGTAATTTAGATGTTGAAGAATTGTTGGATTGGACAAGGTCAATGGAAAACTATTTCAACTATCAAGACATCGATGAGGAGAAAAGGGTGAAACACGTTGTCACTAGATTAAAAGGACATACAACATTGTGGTGGGATGAACTACAGGCTGACAGAAGACGCAAAGGCAAGAAAAATATAAAGAATTGGGATAGAATGGTATCCAAGATGAAGGACAAATTCATACCCAAGGTCTATCAGATAAATCTATTCAAGAAGTTTTAGAACCTAAGACACAAAGGAATGATAGTGAAGGAGTACACAGAGGGGTTCTACAAATTGAACATCAAGGTTGGACAGAGAGAAAAACGATGATGAAATTTTTTCCAGGTATATTAATGGCTTGAGATATGAAATATAGGAGGAAATCAGGATGATGAAAGTAAGGACAATGGAGGACGCTAATCAGATTGCACTGAAGGAAGAGGATAATTTGGCCATAAAATAGAGTGAGCGAAGCAGAGGAAGAAGTCTAAATAAAGGCAAGGGAATTTCCCATGAAAAGGAACATAAGCCCAAGGTCGAGATGAAAAAACCACATAGTCACTTAGAAAGAGAAGGAAGTTCCCGAGGAAGATAGTATGGTGGTAGAAACTCTTTTCCTTGAGGAAGAGGAAAAGGTAGAGGAGGAGAAGTGAATTTTTATGCCCGTGGAAATATAGTACACATGTCTTGGGAATGCCTTGAGAGAAACAAATAAGGAGGAGGTGAAGCTCACTTTTAAGAAGTGCAGAAGAAAAATGTTGAAGCAAAAGACACAAAACATGGAATATCTCTGATGATGAAGAAGGTTTTCTTAAATCCAGAGCTAGAGGTGGAAAAACGAGTGCAGAGGAACAATTTGTTCATAAATTCTTGCAAGACTAAAGATAGAGTATGCAAGGTTATAATTGACAATGGGAGAATTGATAAATTAGTATCAATATATCTGGTGGAGAAATTGGATCTCGAGAAAACTGCACATTCGAGTCCATATAAAGTCTCATGGTTTCATAAAGGACATCAAGTAATGGTAACTAAACAATGCCTAGTTGAATTCAATATAGGAGGGTCTAGAGATGAGATTTTGTGTGATGTGATTCCCATGGATGTATGTCATGTTTTGTTGGGGATACCATGGCAGCATGAATGGAATATCATTCATGATGGGAGAAAAAATACTTATAATTTGGAGAAGAATGGTAGAACACAGATATTGTTTCCAATTGAAGAAAAAAAAGTAAAGGAAGAAGCCAACACAAGTATACTTCTCATGATTGGGAAGGAACTCATGAGTGAAGTAAAGACGGAACAGGAGATGCAGTTTGTTGTGGTAAGGAAAGCCATAGTTTTCCTTACAAGTACTTCTATGGATGATCTTCTTGATGAAGTTTAGGAGCTGTTGGATAATTTTGCTAACATAGTAGTGGATGAGTTACCAATCTCATTGCCACCCGTCAGGAGCATCAACCATCACATTGATCTAATACTAGGAGTGAGTCTACCGAACAAAGAAGCATGCAATTTGACACCTCAAGAGAATGAGGAGGTAAAGAGACAAGTCCAGGATTTGATGGACAAGGGTTTAGTTAGAGAAATATTGAGTCCATGCGTAGTACCAACTATGTTAAGTATGAAGAAGGATGGAGGATGGAGAATGTGTACAGACACAAGATCCATAAACAAGATCACCATCAGGTACATATTTTCTTTACTAAGGATGGATAACTTAATGAACTCTTTGAGTCGAGAAATTTTTTTTTCAAAGATATATATGAAGAGCGAATATCACCAGATAAGAATCAAAGAAGGTGATGAGTGGAAAACAACCTTCAAAACAAGCAAAGGGTTGTATGAGTGGCTTTTTATGTCGTTTGGCTTAACAAATGCCCCAAGTAATTTTATGAGGCTGATGAATGAGGTATTGAAAATTTTCATTGGTAATTTTGTGATTGTATATCTGGATGATATACTAGTCGTTAGTAAAACTGAGGAAGAGAATTTGAGACATATGACATTAGTGATGAGAAGATTGCAGCGGGAGAAAACCCTGATAAATTTAAAGAAATCCTATTTTATGAAGACAAAACTCATTTAATTGGGTTTTGTGATATCTTCAATTGAATTGAAGATGGATCCATAGAAGGTGAAAGAAATCAGAGAATGGTCGTTGGCAAGAAGCATATTTGATGTGAGAATCTTCCATGGATTAGCAAGTTTCTATCGGAAGTTCATTAGAAATTTCAGTGGAATTTGTACACCAATGATGGATACGATGAAAATGAGACATAAGTATTTTAAGTGGACAAAAGAAGCTGATAAAAGCTTCAATATATTGAAGGAGAATATAATAGAACAACCGATTCTGGTCTTGCCATATTTCGGGAAGACATTTAAACTAAGATGTGATGCTAGTGGAGTTGCAATTGGAGCCGTATTGAGCCAAGATAATAGGCATGTTGTGTATTTCAGTGAGAAATTGAATGAAACTAACAAAAAGTACTCCCCATATGATAAAGAGTTTTATGCTATAATTCAAGCCTTGAAGAAATGGAGACACTATATTGTTCCAAAGGAATATTTTTTATATAACTATAAT
>ML800227.1:78661-100087 GCA_009831015.1 Picea engelmannii | reverse complement strand
CACATTCCTCCAAACCTTCCTTAACTTTAACAACAAGAGACTAGCATTTTCATCAAACTTTTCTTTAGTCTCACAAGACTAGTTTTGGATTAGTCAACAACCCTGACTTGAAATAATCATAACTTTGTACCTGTAATGAATAATGATCTGAAACTAATACACAATTTTATTCAGTGTGTTTTATGCAATTCCTCCAAGTTTCACGACTTGGAACCTCTCAAAAAAGGATTTATAGCAAAAATGGCATACCTTGTTGAATTCTAGCTTATTCTAGATAGCTACCTTGTAGAGCGTGCCCCGCACAAATTTTTTGATGAATTTGTCTGAAACTATTACACAACATACTAAATATGGTACCCTAACCAACACATTTGGTATCACTGAATTTTGATCTATTATGAAGAAGTTATGATGTTTTTACCCGAACCACCTTATTTTGACTAGTTTCAAGACTGGCCACAAACCCTATTTTCCACGGAGTGTAAATCCCAAAATACAACAACCCACAAGATAAATATTTTACCACAGATACTTGGATATGTTTTCGCATTGGAATAGAAGTTTCAGGATCTTAATCATTATAGAAAAAAATTTATAGCGAAAATGGTGAGATGACCTATAAATAACATACCTTAGAAAGCACCATCAAAAGAATTTATCCTTCCTTGCATTTCAACCTTCTTTTCTTCACTTTCCTCAGAATTTCGGCTTAGATATCCTTGGTTACCTTAGACACATATAGATATTCAATATTCTCAAGTGTGATTCAAATGAGAGAGCCTTGCCTCTTATTTATACTCTCCAAGTAGCTTCCTTAAAAACATCTTCTAGGTCACTTGGCCCACTTTCCTTATTTTAGGGTTGGGTCCACTTCTAATTTCTCCACTGAATGTATTATTGAAATAACGTATTTTGTATTAAATTTGAATTATAATACACTCATCACTTCACTTTATTATTTATCTTTTAAAATCTCTTAAACCACTTTGACTACTTTGATATTTTGGGGCTTCTAGATAACATATGAGGGTCCTCCAACTTCGTAAGGCCATAACTCTCAAACCGTGAGGACTTATGTGACGTTATACATACCACTAGAAATGGAATTACATGTACTATCCATATAGAATAGTATTATCTGAAAATATATCATATCTCATACAATTACCCATCAAACAAACTTGGGTCCATTACCCAAATCTAGGGTCTCCAACTTCTCATGGCCATAACTCTCTAACTGTGAGGAATTATGTGACATTCCACATACCACTGGAAATGACATGAAAATAACTATCCATATAGGATATTTTCCCTGAAAAATTCACTTTCCTTCATCTCATTATTCCACAATTAAGCATGGGTTCTCTTACTCCACAAAGCGTCTTCCCGTGAGGGCTTTCACCATAAGGGGACCACTTTGGATTTCATCTATATTTACTTCTTATAAACCATGAAAAAACAATAATAAGTCATATTTACATCAAAGAATATTAGTTCCATTACCCAAAACTTTGTTCTACGGGGCTTTGTTCAAGGGTTGACATTAATGACAACCAACCTTAATCAACAGACACTAACTTTGTTGGTCATTTCTGGAGGACATGGTGGAAGAAGTTGGGAAAGAAAATGTATTTTAGTTCAACATATAACCCTAAAACAGATGGATAGAAAGAGGTGGTGAATCAAAGTTTAGGAAATTTGTTGAGGAGTCTAGTCATTGAACATCATAGCCAGTGGGATAAAATTATATCACAAGCAGAGTTTGCATATAATGACTCACCAAACAGAAGTACCAGAAAGATCCCATTTCAGATAGTATATGGGATGGATCCAAGAGGATTATCAAAGTTGAGAGATCTGGAGAAGAATGAACTCAGAAGCACTAGAGCAAAAGACTTCGCTGCAAAAATGCATAAGTTTCATAATCATATCAAAGAGAAGTTGCATAAGAACAACATAGAGTATAAATGCGGATTTGATCAACATAGAAGAAAACTTCAATTTTAAGTGGGAGATCAAGTTCTAGAACATATCAAGAAGGAAAGGTTCCCAAGGGGAACATATAACAAATTGAAGCTGAAGAAGATAGGACTAATCAAGATCCTAAGGAAATTTAGTGAAAATGCTTATGAGATAGAGCTGCCAGAAGATGTGAGTATATCACCCATATTCAACATTTAAGACCTGTATCCTTATAGGGAATATGAAACCAGAGAGTATAAATATCAGAAGGAGATTCAGTGGGAGAAACAGATGCCTGTATAAAAGTGTTGCAGATGGAGAAGATCACAGATCAGATGATTGGTAAGAAGACCCAAAGAAAAACTTATTTTGAGAATTTGATAAAATGGAAAGGACACCCAATAGAAGATGCCAGTTGAGTAAATGAAGTAGATATTCAGAAGCATGGAAAGTCAATACAAGATCTCATGGACATGATTCCATGAATGTTTAGCCAGAGGAGTATGACGCAGGAGCATCGCGAGCAAAGCACGAGTGGAAGACAGATCAACGCACTAGCATGCATTTTGAAGTGATGATTTTGAATTTAAGAAGGTGTATCACGCAAATATTCTGAAAAGATCAAAATTAAAGAACTTCTTAAATTTTTTGGAGCTAGATGATCGCATGAGACTGATGGAGAATGTATTTTATTTTAACGTGATAGATTACAATACAGATTTGAAGCATTTTCTCTTATCTATCTGTCTCAAAAAATTTATTGTAATAAATCCTTAGTAGTTGAAAGATTTTATTTCGATAGGAAAACACTAAGGTAGTCAGAGGGAAAATCTCTATGAGCCCTCTTGTATAAATAAATGTATTGTTGCCCAAATCAGACTACTAGTCTTTATTGTGGAATTGTAGTTGAGAGCTGCTGAGAGTTGTAGAATTGATTAAGAACATTGTATGTGTCCATGTACATATCATTTGAATGAATATAAAAAGAAGCATTGTTCCAAATGTGCGGTGTTGTTATTGTTGTGTCTATCTGCATGAATGAATGGTAGGAGTTCCGTAAATTTGAAATTCTCTGTTATTTCTCACTCTTATGTTATGAATGCATTTACGTGGTTGAATGAATGAATCTATGAGATATTAGATAAGTTTCAATTGTTTCTCTTCTACGATCATGTGCAAGGAGTGCATAAGTGTTCTCAAGGTGTGCGTTGAAGTATTTTGTTTCGAATCAAAAGCTCAGAAGAGATAGTGTGAAACTTTTGTATGCAAGGAGTGCACAAGTTTCCACAAGGTGTGTGTTGACAAAATCTATTTTGACTCAGAAATTCAAGAGGGATAGCTTGAAGGTGTGTGTAGGTAGAAGCACGTTCAGATCCATATTGTTCAGGTGGACCAATTGAGCCGTGGAAGTACTGTTTCAAGGAGTGGTCGGTTTCCCATTGAGAGTCAAGTTGGAGGAAGTTTGTCACAAGGTGTGTGCAGAGTCGATACTTGACTAACTATCGAAGGAGTCATAATGAGAAGTTCATAGTATTGAGGAGGAAGAAGTCCAAGAGAGTTAACTTGGATATTTGTATGAGGAGAGTGAATAGTGTTCACAAGGAGTACGTGACAGAGTCTTTTGACTCATGAGCTCAAGAGGAGTGGTGTAAGTTTGTTTGTAGAAGAGTGTGAAGAACTGTCGTAAGGTGTGTGTAGTCATCCACAAGAAGTTAATTTATGGAGGAAAACCTATTGCAAGGTGTGCATAGGGTAAGTTTTGACTAAGTGTCGAAGAAATGCTCTGTGGAGTTAGAGGTTTCAAGAAAGGAAAAGATCATAAGAGATAGCGGTAAGAATCCTTCAATAGGGAGGATTCCTTTAATATTCTCCAAATTAATGAGTAAGATCCATCCAGGAGGGAGTGGAATATTTCCAGACCGTTAGATCTAGGTTATTTACATGGATATTAGCCATGGAATTCCTTCGGCACTTCGTGGTTCAGAGGTGCAAAAGTTTTGTAAGAGTGAGGGGTCGTCGAAGTCGTGAAGTGATCCTAGTCGTTGACTGTGAGGAGTATACATGGTAGTGGATTGGAGAGTTTGGGAAGTAGATTTTTGGATATTTCGTGGAGTGAGTGAAATCTTCGTGAATTCGTGAATGACGAATTAGAGTTGGACCATCGGATCCAGAAGGACACACGGTAGACATCCGTGTGTTTCGGCGGAACACATTTCAGAGGGAAACAAGGGTGGATATTTTAAAACTCGTCAAACCTGAAGTTACGAAGAGATATGGCCCACGGTCATACCCCGTGGTCACATTGGACAAGGAGTCTAGTGTAGGATCTTGTATTCACAAATTGGTGTTCCCAGAAGTGCCTGAGAGTAGAGTTGCGGGTAATTTGAACCTGCAGGTAACATCAAAGGGACCTGTGTGTCAGTTGTTCAAGGTCTATTGAAGGGACAGAAATATGATTTGACTTGAGCATTTTGAAGATCCTTGATTGGGAGGTCACGCAACCCCTAGGAGAGGAGGGGGATTGCATGAATATGAATTCAAAAATACAAGATGATTCCAAATGAAAATTTATCCTTCGTTTATATAGGAGAGTAGGAGGTACAATTACAACTAATGGACCCAAATCAACATAAATATAATAACAATACTAATTTAATAAGCCCCTATTACTGTAATGTGCCATGATTTATGGCTTAACAAGTTGATGTTGAGCATGGTAGAAACTATCTAATTACTAGTTATTGATGTATATCATTAACAAGCTTGATGGGACCCACCGATGATGAAGATGGACCCCAAGGTACCTAGTACAATCTAGTGAGTGTGAATATATGAGATGGTGTTGAACACTCATAGAATAAATTGATCAGGGGCCAATGATTTCAACCCATTATCAATCATGAGGAGGCCTTCCACTGAGGACTGCAAGCTCAAAGGTAATAGATGGTTTCTAGATCCCTTTCCTAGATAATGTGTTGAAGTCGATGGAAAGAGATCCATTGAAGGAGGGCATTTATGTATAGCCCATAAATCAACATGAAACATACACTGATAGATTATGTGAAGAGACAGTATCATAAAGTACAACTGAAATTGGTATGGTCAACCTAAAAATTCAACAAAACTTCCCTTGAACATATAACAAAACACAATGGTGACTTTGAAGAAATACACAAGAGATGGATGAATATAGCGGAACAATGCAACATGCATGGAAGAAATATCCATGATGAGGGGAATATTAAGCAGTCAGAGGAGTATTCATGAGTCATATTATTCGAACAACTCCAAGGAAAGCTAAAACCCAACTATATGATGAGGACTCAAATAGGTTCCATGTTTAAGGACGACTCAACTAACACTGCCATTTTGAGAGTAGACCAATGTTGAAAACCCCCCCACTATTTTTTGATATTTTTTGTATTTTTTTTCTCCTTCATGGTTTAACAATCATGAAAGAATGATGCAAGTATGCTCAGTTGTGTATTTTTCGTTTAGCTTTAATGAGCTTGAAAAATAGTTAAAGTGTACTCGATAATGTCTTTTTTGTGTCCTTTTACGAGCCTGAAAAAGAGATAAAAGTATATTCGACAGGAAATGATGAGTGGCTTAATATCATGTTCCTATGTTCCAAGTGCATGGAGCCAGCCTAAGCAATGAGGAATGAAAATGGTGCTATAAAGTCAGATTCACTCTTAGAAGTTGTTCTCTCCCTCGGTAGGTGGGTGCAAAACGAAGGCCAAATAATGAAAAGATGAGGATGGTCAAGGCCACTGCATAGTGGTAAGCATTATATGGAAACAAACAACGCAGTGGTGGGAGGCATGATATGAGAAACAAATTCATAGGAAACCATTAAGTGATAATAAAAATGTTTGGGAACCCCCACGAGATATGGCCAAAATATAGACGAAGAGAAAAAAATGAGGCTCAATATTCAAGTCATGACAAGCATAAAGGAGGGCTCCTATGCCTATGGGAAAACATAGCATGGCAATCAAATGGTAGTCCAACTTCTAACTAGGGATCACATGAAGGGTAGGCACTACTGAACTGATTACAACATGCAAAAGGATTGGCTAGTGTCGCAATCAGTCGGTTTGAAACCTAATCTATTGTTACACATTATTTTGGTCACCTTGGTGATCCACTGACAACATGTGTTCACGTTCCCTAAAAATATTAAAAGAAGACTTTCTCCATGAGAAAAGTGATTTTCTTTCCTCTTTAAAAAACCATATCAAGGAAGGTCGTCGCACCCTGCCATATGCATGGGGTGCGATGATTCCTAATTGTCACACTCTGCCCTAAAGTTGGACTGCGATGTCGTCACATTCTATTTGAGCATAGGGTGTGACGATGCTCAAAGCATAGGAAACGTCAAATTTCATGAATATTCTAGAAGAGAATCTTCTAGAAGATGAGGTGGCCTCCGATCGGTTTGGATCTTACTTGTTTCTTTGATTTAGTGGGATCATCCTAATATCCTCATCCATATCTCTTTGACACTATATAAAGGGGGATATCTCATGGAAAAGGATAAGGTTGAATAGTCTAAGATTTGCATGGAGAGTTCTACTTCATATTATGCTTGAGAGATTTGCTTTAGTTCTTCAAGTCAGATTGTGGATCGTCTTCATTCAAGGCATTGGAGAAAAGGTGTAATGAAGAAAAGAAAGCATAATCCAAGAAAATTAACACATTTCCAACACTATTACAAAGTCAAACCTATAATGTAGACAAAAATGAAATGATAAGAAAACTTTTGTCAAATATAAAAGAAGAAAGAACTGAAGTCATTCTTCATTTTAATAGTCTTTTACAAGAAGAAAAATGACTTCTAAAAGAAGAATGACTAAAAGGTGTGTGTGTGGATCTTATTCATTCAAGGCATTTGAGAAAGAAAGAACTAAAGTCATTCTTATTTTTAGTAGTCTTTTACAAGAAAATTGTTGCATTCAAAATATTTGTTAAAAGAGAAAATTGGAAAATTTTGTAGCTTTTAATTATTTGGAATCTTTTTCATTCAAAAATTGAGAAATTGTGTTTCGTAGCTTTTGTATTTCAAAAAGAAATACCTTATCCCTATTGTAATTAGAGTTCACTCAATTAAAATATTTCATAATAATATCTTCTTTCATTTTATTGGGTCAAGGTCGATACATCATCAATTTCATTTACGTTTCCCTTTTGAGTAAGCAACAACATTTAAAATACAACGAAATTTTAAAATTTATTAGAAACTTTTATTTTCTAGGAATTCTCTACACCAACATTATCTAGGATAGTGTTGCGGAATAGGTTGTAAGGCACACTCTCCAAAGAATCAAAACACACAATAGTATCTTGTGATAGGGAGAGTTCAAATCCACTTGCTACATTTTGTCCTAGGAAGCCCTTCTAACATAAGGGTCAATCATGAGGTTGCATTAGGACTGGAAGAGTTACTCACCCTGCTTTGTCGGTTTTAGTGTAGAGATTGCACGTATTATTGGGGGTCACTTAAGAAGAAAATCCTCTGGGGAACTTCTCGAGTTGATTTCGGGCTAGATACCCTGCCTTTGCACGTGAATCATACTATCGACTATTTCCCCATGCATCATTGTCATAATTGGTAACCTTATTAGCCTATATCTTTAAGGTATTTACATGAGGCTACTATGGAAGGGAAAGTCTTCACAGTATCGAGAATCAATGTTGGCCAGACTCACTCGGGCTCCTTGGAGGGTATACCCATGATTATGTTTTGGAGATTGCACCAGGGTGTATGTTCATTAAGTAGGTCATCAACGTAACTTTTCCATCCGATTTATCCCAATCCCTTCTTGTCTTGATTTCATGATGTTTAATTTAATCACCAACTAGTGACTTTGAAATAACAAGCTTTGTTTGCTTGCTTTTATTTCTAGATTTTATTGGCGAGTGTTCTTTGTTTCTCTAGTTGGCCATATATTTGTTTCGTTATTTACTTGGTGCATCCAACATCGGCCCTCGTCATTGTTAATGGGTAAATCGATAGATGCATACATGAACTAATCCCCCTAGATCCACCTAGATCTAGAACAAAACGAGATGGAACAAGACGCTTTCCCTAAGTTGTGATCATTGAGTTTACTACCAAAGGAGGAATAGATAACATACCTTATGAAATGCTTCCTTATATATTTTTCGTCCCTACATCAATATGGTGCTTTTGCGAGATCATATCTATAATACAGAAGCCAACCAATGTGAAAGAAACAATAGTAGAATTCAATGACAACCTGAAAATGTGATCAAGGAATCATGTAATAAAATACTAATCATTTTATGGGAAAGAGACGTGCCACCATATTATATTAATGCAAAGTAAAAGATACAACCGAATTGCCTTGATGTTGCAAGTTCCCTTTTAGTGGTCCTTTGTTCCAACAAACACATACACTTTCTCCAAAATCTGCATGAAGATAATCCACAAAATCTTGGTGGGAAAATGGTGGCCTCAAGCATCACTAGAAACAAGATTCTTCACGCAATCTTCAACCTATTCTTTCATCAATTCTTTTCTTAATATTGCCTAACCTTTTCCATGAGAATCCCATGATTATATAGGAGAAGGTTAAGTGGTTAAAGGGATGAGGATGATCCCACCAAATTAGAGAAACCAGTAGGATCGCAACCATACGGACGCCACCTTACATTTTAGAAGATTCCCCTTCTAGAAACTTCATGAAACCTCTTTCTTCTTTTAGCTTTGGAATGTTGTCGCACCCTGCCTATATAGAATCCTGTGGAAACCCTATGGGCTAGCTATAGAGAATCCTACGAAAATCATAGATTTCCACACTTTGTAATATATGCAGCCTGGGGACCCTTTCTAAAAAGCAGCCTTGTAGAGGAGGAAAGAAGTTGCTTTTCTCAGGAAAAAAGTCATGTTGGGAGCCTAAAAACATGTTTGTGAAATCATCATTGGGGTGAACAAAATAATGTATAACAGAATGCCCTCCAAAGTATGATGCTAGAACTCGTGACAACCAAAATGCTTTGTAAAAATGTGCGTGTGTGTCGGGAACAAGGAGTGCACCAATTGGGAACCTGCAAACAATCAAGTATCCACACAATATTATACCATGTATGAAGTAGGCATTCCCATGTTTATACTATAAATGATTGAAATCATAAATATAAGTCATGGACACCAATTATACACTGTGGATCCATGTCATCAATATTCTACATAGCCACTAGGAATACACTATTGATCTATGTATTGGAAAACTCAGATATAAACATAGCCACGAGACATACAAAATGGATCTATGTTCCAATTAAAATCACAGATAGTCCATCGCAACCTAGATAAAAAATGATGAGGTCTAGGGTATTCAATCTCGTCATCTGTTAGTATGAATCTAGCCATGTGATTACAAGCGCTGAAGTCAAACATGGTTAGAAACCACTTGATTACTGGTCATTAATGAAAGCCATTAACAAGTGCGAGGGAAATCACCATTGATGTCAATGACTCCCAAGGTACAATAGTACAATCCAACAAGTGTGAATAGATTATCTAAAGTCAAACACTCTATGGAATCTCTCGATTAGGGATCAATGATGTAAATCCACGGTTGAAAGACTTGAAGAAACCTGCCATTGAGGCATGCAGGATTTAAGGCACTAAATTATTTCTAAGTCTTGTTCCTGGATAGTGATTTGAATTCGATAGGAAAAGAATCGTCAAAGGAGGGCCTTCATGTATCCCCCATCAAATGATATGAAATAAGTAACAGATTTATGGTAGAGAAAAGTACGAACATGATTTGAAACTGACACAAGGAAGGTCGACATGATAGGAATTGACAATTGAATATAGCCGACTCAATAGAGGGCTTGGTTTAACTTCTCTTAAACATATGAATGGCACGACACTGGTATTGGTAGAATTGACTCAAAGACGACCCAAGATATGAACTTAGAGAAATTCAGACGAGAGACAAATGGATTTCCCAACCCAGATTCAAATGATGAAGGGAGTGTTGTGCTCAAGAGCGATGTTTACTGCCACTAACACAAATACAGAGACACATCTCTTTCCCAAATTTCCCCCCACCATTTTTGGTGAGTACCTCTTTATTTTTACACAAGTTTGAGGAGGATAACATATGCTTATTTATGTAAGCACATCCTTCGGATGATTCCCTCAGAGTATGTTTAATGAACTCTAAGAAGGAGTGGTTCGGTGCCATGTGGGTCTTTCGATGTTTGTTTAATGAGTCCAAAGATAGAAAAATCAAAGGTTTCTCATATTTTGAGAGTCTGAAAAACACTTAAAGAGAAATCTCCTAGTTCCTTTTTCGTAAAGTAGTTTGATAGGACCAAAAAAGTGATAAACTATCACCCATCAAACGTTTTCTTCAAATACTTTTATGAGTGTGAAAAGAACAAGGTCGCTCAACAATCTTTTCATTTTTATGGAGTGCGAAAAGAGCTTAAAGCTTACTCCGTAAGTCTCGTTATTTTCATGTTACCATGATGAGTACGAAAATATGACAAAAGTATACTCGGTTACGTTCTCATTGATTTTAGAGCATGAGAACGAACAAAGACTAAGCTCAAGCTTTTTCTAAAAAACCCTAAAAAGTAATCGTACACGCGACGAAAAAGAAAAACAAATCTCAAAAACTGTCCATACTTCATTGTTCAGAACCCTAGTTTTCCCATCTGCGAGAAACAAAACACTCACGAGACCATTAGGCTGGTAGGCTTTTGAGAAAATATATTTAAATGATATATAATATTTTTAGAAAAAGTTAAAAATGAGATAAATAGGGGTAAGAACTCATTTTCACTATTTCATTTGTATTTGGTCAAAAACTTGTCTAAGAGCCCTTTTTTCAGCCCATATTTCAGCAGTCGATTTCAGGGAGCATGGACGATCATTCAATGAACAGTTTGCATGAAAAAAATGAGTACCTCGTCTTCCTCCTTTTCAATGGTTTAAAATTCATTTGAATCGGTTAAAAGATGGTTTTTTTGGTGAATTTTTGGGTTGTAGGCGTGCGTTGGGGTTGTCGCAAGTGCCCTATATCGGGGGCTATGGAAATCAAGGATTTCTGCAGGTTCCCAATGGTTCACCTGCAGAAACCACACTCTGTAACTGAATCCCAGTCACAGTGACCGAAAACCGAAAAAGAAAATGATGTGTTGGACCAAAAATAATTCCAAAAAATGATGATTGAAGGTGCTAACTTCTCTCTTTCATCTCCATGCAGGTATTTTGATTGCAAAAATGTTGGAGTGAAGAGAAAGAGAGCATGAAGACAATGATTCTATGGATTTGAATGATATGGGCACCATAAATTTCCTACGACAATGTGGTTTGTTAAAGTTCTTCAAGATCCAGGGCATGAGATCCCAACTGAGACTATTGGAATATTTGGTCCACCCATGGGACGTGGACCAACAAGTATTTCATGTGGGTGTTCATGTGATTTTCTTGGAAAACAAAGATATTTACTTATTGACAAGGCTATCCCTTTGTGGGGCGTAAATGACCTTAACAGGAGGTTGAGGTGGTGGTTTGCTGATGAGTGAATACATTAGACGCTATTGTGAACCTGAGGCAGAGAAACGCAAGGGTAAAGTGGCTATCAGAGGGGTTCGTGATCTGACTCTCAGAACCATTATTTTCACCATTACATGGATGGCATGGAGTGCTTCACCGCACATGGCTCATCACAGCTACTTTCAGTATGTCGTGGAATGCATGGAACCTCGTGTGTTCAACAGGTGCGATGGCCTCCTCCACAGTATGAAAATCCAGTTGACCAAGAGCAAGAATGGGGAGCTGAAGCAGTTTGGGTATGGATTCATTTTGGTATCTTTCTTCTTGGAAAGAGTCCCTCACTTACACCTACAGGTAGATTGGAATATGCCAGTGCCACGAGATCCATGGATGAAGCGTTGGTGTGATCTCATGTCCCAACATGTAGCGGGCCCCGTTATTAAATACAATGATAACAAATTTTATTGGATGGAGCCCCAGATGTTGATGATCGATGACTATGTGTATGTCGGGTTGGATTTTTGCAATGATCCTGACTTAGTGCTACCTGATGGTTCTCAGTGGGAGGACCTAGGTAAGAAAAACATTTTTATTTTATGGTGTTTTTGTAAATGTTTTCAAAATATTAAACATTTTTTATGTTTTCAATCCAATGACTAATCAAAATATTTTGACCATGCAGATGTAGGGCCATTTCGGTGCTCGGGTACATCCCCTATCTAGAGGTGAGGGGAAGTAGTGGTAGTAGCAGGATGGTATGCAGATGATTATGAAGCAATCAAGAAGAATCTGGAAGGTTTGACTGCAGTCATCCCAGATATGTTGATCGCTGAGGTCCTGCGACGTTTACAATGACATACCGTAGGCATGTCTGGTCCACTGAAACGATTTCTCCATAGGGTAGAACGAGTAGTAGTGTTTTACCGTGAGCATCATCCATAATGCCATTTTATAGAAGATATGAGCTTCATATTTTGATATTTTGGTCTTCGGACGAAAAACAATCTTTTTTGTAAAAAACAATTATTGTTGTATATATATACATGAGGCTTCTACCGACTTATTTTGCTTTGTATAATACATGTGATGTGTGATTGGATTTATAAATGTCTCAAATGTTTGTTTAACACATAATTAGCTAATGTATTTAGACATCTATGAATGTGTTGATACTCGATATAATCAAAATAACATTCCAAGAGGTGAATTCGTAAATATACCCGTAACAAAGTAGAACTTCAGATAGCATAGACATTACTTAATTGTAGCACTACTAGTTGCGAATCAAGTCATATAACCAGGAGATGAATCCCAAGTGAGATAGCATCGATCAAAAATTCGATGATTGTGCTATACTTTACAATATTAATGGTTGCACGATCGAGGAAAAGACCGTGTAGACTAATAAGTTTGTTCGTAGGTGCATAGATTTCCCATGCAGCAGAAGCTACTTTCTGAGTGCTACAACTAGTGCCATCGAAAAATCCAAAGTGGGGTAGCAAAGACTCTGACATTTGGAAACCAAGCACAATGCAAAGTAAGCGATCGAGGGTAGAAACCAAATAACAAAAAAGCACACAGAAGTAGCACACAACAATATGCTATAGTAAAATACAAGAACTCATGCAAAAATAGTATAAGCATAGTACTTCTTCAAGTAAAGCCCATTTCTAGGTTCACTCAAAGTAATTCCATCATAATCTACTAACTCATAGTCTCCCTTCTCCAACACTCGTTTGACGATATAAGGGCCTCACCACATAGCCTCAAATTTTCCGGCTCCTAGAAAATCATGATCTTGTTCATAGAGGAGAACTAGATCACCTTCAGAGAAAATACATGGTTTAACATGATTGTCATATTGGGATTTAACGCAATTCTTCTAGGCTTCAATAACTAGGGTGGAATCCCGACGGGATTCATCCAATTGCATAAGATACAATAGACATTCTTCTTCAGTATAGGTGTTTGGGAGAAGTTCAATGACTAGTTTTAATTATGGAATATCACATTCAATCAGTAAGACCGCTTCTATACCATACACTAATTGGAAGGGTGTAAACCCCATGGAAAACTTTATGGATGTTCGATAGGCCCATAATGATGAAAACAACATCGTGTGACAAATCATTTTGTGAATTCCTATAATCCATCGAAGCATGGTGATAAGAGCCTTGTTGATCGCTTCAACTTGGCCATTAACCTGCAGATAGTAGGGGATGAGTTTTCATGTTGAAGACCAAGCCTTTCTGTAAGCTCAAACATCATGAAGTTTTGAAAGTAGCTACCATGATCAGTGACAATAGACTGTAGGATTCCAAATCATGTGATGATGTGATTGAATATGAATAGCGCTGCATTTTTTCTTGCATTTTCAAATGTAGGCATCACCTTGGCCCATTTTGTGAAATAATCCATGGTTACAATAATGTATCCATGCCCCCCGACCGAGTGAGGGTTATAGGTCATGAAATCAATACCCCATTTAGCGAAAGGTCCAATGGAAACTATAGGGTGTAAGGGAGCGGGATGAGATCTTAACTTATGATTGTATGTTTGGAAAGCATGGCATTTTTGGATGACACTTATACAATATTTAAATAAAGAAGGCCAAAAGTACTCTGCTCACAAGATATTTTGGGCAGTGGCATACCCAGACATATGACCACCACACACTCCAGAGTGGAATTCATTCAAATCTTTCTCATCCTCATCAAAGGTGAGACAACATCGAAATATAGAGTCAACACCATGGCGATAAAGAGTGTCACCGAGAATGATGTATTGGCGGGCTTGATAGCAGATGCGACGATGGTCTGTACTATAGAGGTCTAGCTGAAAAGTTTTAGTCTGGAGATAAATGATAATATCTCCATACCAAGCATCATCAGAACTGATCATAAAAAGGGATTCATCTGGTAGGGAATCCTTTGCCACATTTTATGTCTCAGCGGAGGGAAGGTCACATATCAGTTTGGTAAAGACCAGGGACTTCTTGGACTTAGTACGCTCAAACTCTAAGTCAAACTCTTGGAGGATGATGATCCATTTGGAGTACTTTCCCCCTAGCAATTGACGTGTAAGAATGTGTTGCACAGGGTTACGATCGGAAATTACAGTGGTCTTGTGTAATAGAATATATTGATAGAAACATTGGATAGCTTAAACAACTTCCAAGGCAAATTTTTCAGCATGTAAGTACTTAGCTTTGGTAGTCATGAGACTCTGACTCAAATAATAAATGACATGTTCGTCGTGTAAATCATCTTCTTGGACCAAAACCATTGCAATGGTAAAGTCTGAAGCAGTGAGATAAAGGAAATAATCTCGACTATAATCGGGTGAGAAAAGGAGTGGGGTATGGGTTTAAATCAGTTTCAAAGCATTGAAGGCTTTGTTGGAAGTGGTGTCTCATACAAAATCAGAGCCCTTCTTTAGTAGTCGAGTAAATCCGAGTGTTAACTCAGCGTAGTTTGGGATAAAACGACATAAAAAGTTTGCCTTCCCTTGCAAACTTTGTAGCCGGTGAACTGAGGAAGGAGGAGGGAGATTGAGGATCGCCTCAACCTTCAAAGGATATACCCTAATCCCCTGATGTGACACAATAAATCCCAGGAGTCGATCGAACTCCACACAAAAGACACATTTATGTGGGTTTAAGTGTATATGATAGAATCGACAATGAAGGAAAATGGCTCAGAGGTGGGTTAGATGATCACTACGATGCATGGAATGCACTGGTAGGTCATCTAAATATGGTTGTACAATATGCTTAATATATGGAAAGCATAAGACATAGCACATTGAAATGTCGCACCAACGTTTTTCAAACCGAAGGGTAGTTTCCAGTAGGCAAAGGTTCCCCAAGGACAAATGAAAGTGGTTTCGTGTTGATCTGTGGGTAAGATATTGATTTAATTATATCCGGAGAAACTGTCCATCAAAGAGAAGATTTCACTTCTGGCACAATCATCGACGATTTGGTCAACGAAGGGGGTAGGAAAGTTTCCCTTAGGACAATCTTTGTTGATATCCCTATAATCAACACAGACATGGATCGTACCTTGTTTCTTGTTAACCGGAACTAGATTGGATACCCAATCAGTCAAATCCACAGGGTAAATAAAGCCAACTTTAAGAATTTTTTTTACTCCAAGCTTGATAGAAGCTGCTTTACAGGGGTGGACCAGACGAAGTCTCTGCTGGACGGGTTTAGCGTCCAGATAGGTCTTAATTTTGTGTACAACAATATTAGGGTCAATACCTGGCATCTCTTTGTAACTCCACACGAAGATGTCACAAAATTCTTGAAAAAGTGACTTATATGTGACAACCTCATCGGTGGAACATGAAGCTTCGATGTGAAAATTTTCGACAACTCCAGGTTTAATATATATGTCAAGGGGGGTGGTGGGTGAAATGTTACTTACATTCCCTTCATATAACACATCATGTGTGGGTTTAGGAACCGAAGAAATAACAACAACGGTTGACGGAGTCGAGATCCATTGGTATCTCTTGAGGGTGTGTTGTTCGAGAAAGAGAGTGGAATGATGATGCCCATCAGCCCAAGGGGTATCTTCCATCACCATAACTGACATAATCATCTCGACTGTGGGAAAAACAATGTGGAATGGGTCAGGAGATGAATCACTGAGAGAGGGAGTAGAAGAGACAAATTCTTGAATGGTTTGGTAAGTAGATTCAATTGGACTTAAAGGCATCTGGTCACTGTAGTGACGATAAGAACCGGGTTCAGGTACTATCCACGGGTCAGAAGACGCGGGAGTTTCATGGATGGAGGTGGAAATCATGTTAATAGAGGCAACCAAAGGAGGCAGAACATTGGGTGGTGGGATCAGAAATGTACCCATCAGAGTTGAATATTTTAGTAGACCCACACCGACATTCTCATACCTAGGGCGTGTCTTTGCAATGAAAGGTATGTTGTTGGAATATGTATCCAAGTTAAACAAGGCCAATTGGTCTACTGTAACTACTTTTCCTTGATGTGGAAAATGAACGATATGAAAAAGAGTAGACACGACTGCATGCATCGAATTGATCCAACTACAGCCAAGTAAAAGGTTGTAATCGAGAGGTGCGTCAAAGACCTCAACTTCAAAGTTGACCATTTTTCCTTCTAACGTAATAGGAAACAAAGGGAGTACACCGTAAGGTTTAAATCCAGAGCCATTAAAGGCTTTGAGCATGTTGTGTGATTTAGTTAAGGAAGGAGAGCCAATGGATTTCCAGTAGGCAATATACATGACACACGTCGAGGCACCCTCGTCAATAACTGTTCTACAAATGTTCTTGTCGGTGACAACAACTTGTATTTTAAATGCAAGCTGAGGGGGTAACCTTAGAATGTGATCTTCCAAGTCAAAGATTATTAAATTTGTATCTGTAGGGTTGATTCAAACGATATATTTTAACAGTGGCTTATGTTGTGTAGGAAAACTCTGAAGGACTTCGAGGGATGACATCGCGGATAGTGCTTGCGCCAAATCCTCCACAATAATATAGTTCTGGGCAACACGCACATGAGGATTAAAAGAAGAATTACGAACCCCACCCTTGGGAGGAGGGTGGAGGACTGTATCGGGGTTTGGTCATTCAAGATGAAGAGAACCATTGGAAGGTGGAACTATGGGATATTGTTGAACCAGCGAAGGTGGTATATCGTCAACTTTCTCCTTGGAGGAAGAGTAATCTTTGGAATGAGTGGTAAGAATGATGTCATTCTTCTTTGAATCACTGTTACACATAAGTACGTAGGAGGTAGTGGAGGAAGAAGGTTGATCATGGATGAACAATTGAGTGCATTGTTGAGAAGGGAAGGGACAAGACAAGATGATAGGTGTAGGAGGTTTTGGGGTCCCTTAAAGGAATTTTGTGACCTCGACACGTCTCAGAGAGTCCTTCGTGTAGTGATCAACACCATAGATAAGGAAAGGATAGTGAGGTTTGCGTTTGTCCTTATCATCAGTAGGTTATGACTTGGTCTTGTCGGATTGTGGGTTTTTAATTTTATCCTCCTTAGTCCCACCCTTCCCTTTTTTAGATTTATTCTTACCGGTAGGAGTCGATTGAACAACATTCAATTCTAAAGTTTTACCGATGGGAGGAGTGAGCGTCAGAGCAGTTTGAACATTAGAAGCATGGTATTTGAGATTTGTGTGAGAAGCCTATGCAAATTTAGGTTGAGCATGGAAAGTACCTATCACACCATCAACAACATGAGAAGTTGTTGGGGTTGTTGAGGTGGTCGTGGTGGAAGGAAGAGGTGCATCAGGGATCAAATCGTAAAGAGTACCCGTTTGTGAATAAACGAGATCGAGGTACTCGGCATGACTAATTTCCTGTTCGTCTATGACAACTCCACCGATGGAAATTTCATGAGATACGTCATTCACGAAGGATTTCGTGAACCATTTTGCCAATAAATGATTGGTAAGATCGAGTTTGATTAAACGTCATCTTCGTCTCCACTCATGAATGTGATCAGAGATATGAGTGGCTTTATTTTTCTTGAAAGAACTAAAAATATCGGTTCCCGTTTCATAATGGATTGGAAACTAGTAGTGAGTGACTAAATTCATGGCCAGGGCATTAAAATCGACAAAGAAGCCTCATGGTAATTCTATATACCACTTTGCCGATGAACTCATGAGAGTTCATTGAAAAATATGTAACCGAATGGACTCATCCATCAAAGAGTTGGATGAACACCAAAGGTGGAGAGTCATTACATGATTGTTTGGATCCTCTCTTGGTTTAACATCGAACTTAGGAATGTCTGATGGTAATTTGGTTGGTATGAAAAGCCAATGAGGAGATTGATGGATAGGGTCATTCAAAATTCTAAACAAATCGGGAAGGTCCAAAGTGGCGAAAAAGCGAAACTGTCTATTCACTTGAGGATATTGGTGGCTTTGGGGAGGAAGTGGCTTTGGGGAGGAAGCCCCGTCGGTATATCAGTAGGACATAAGTAGTTTGTGCATAGGGCACATGTCATGACATATTCATTCGGTGATGGGGAGGCATGTATCCCATGGGGTTGGATTGGTTAGGTATGTTCCCTTGGAAAGGGGTACTGGACTGAACGTTCGAGCCCCAAGTGGGATTCAAAGAACCCAGATATGGCTGATCATACTTAGGGGGTACCAAAACAGTAGCTTGAGAAGTTTCCCCCCTAGAGCGTTGTGGGTTTCCTTGAAGGTTACAAAGGTGAGATAACGAGTTTGACGTGTTCGGTCCAGATTGTGAATTATAAGTTCCAACCTGAGAATGTCCTCCATACAGAGGAGGTGCCCCAATTTGAGTGTGACCCCTAGATTAAGGTTGCTGCTTGGAATAATATTGGCCTCCAGTGAGAATCTGGTAACTGAAAGTGAGTAGATGATGAGTGCTTCCAATTGGATTGGATCCACTAGGGACAAATCCGCCATGAAGAGGTGGATAAGACCCTCTAGAGAGGACCTAGGAAGGTGTGGGAACATAAATAGCAGAGGTATTATGCCCAAGTGGTACTCCAGATGGAATTTGGGTATGGATGGTAGCAGAAGGGTTCAAAGCATGATACCCAAAGGGGAGGGAAGGCGTAGGTCTAGAGGAATGTGGTATACCAATGGGAGCATGGTTAACCACTGTATTCCCACTGGGAATAGTCATAGCATGAGGGACCATCGTAGAGTGGGCCATTTGAAAAGGGACGTTTGAACTAGGAATAACTGACTGTGCATCTGAACCAATGAAGAGATAGGATGTTGTACTGGAAAAATAACCTAGGGAAACTTTGAGGGTGGCAGATGTCTCAGGTAGCTCAGGGATGGAAGGTATATCCACTCGTTCCCTTGAGCCATAAAGGTCTCGCACTGTGCGAGGTGGGATTCTAACTATGTCAGTAGTCCAGAAGGGATTGTCAACTCTAAAAGGTCCATTTAGAGTTCCAAAAGAAACAACAAAAAGTTCCCCAACTGAATTCATCTGGAGAAAACGTCTTTCATATCTAGGAGGGATGCAGAAAGATTCCATAGAATAAAAAATAATTTGAAAACTTTCCAAAGAGGATGAACCTTCCTCTTGTATTATGTTGGTATCCTGGACCTCACTCTGTTAAGGAGATCCCTCCGATGTATGAGGGTGTATAGGGGTAGAATATTCCATGTTTTCCAGTGGAAGTCCATGTACCCTGCGTGAACGATGGGGAGGTTTTATGTTGGCAGAACCAAAAATTCTGTAGAAAAAATCTATGGCCAACTATGAAAACAAACAACACTCACTAATAAAATCTAGAGTTCAAACCAGGAAAATAAACCTTCTCATTTCGAAGTCACTAGTTGGTGATAAAATCCAATGTCACGAGACCAAGACAAGAAGGGGCTTGGCTAGGGTGGAAAAGCCACATTGACGACCTGCTTAACGGAATTACACCCTGGTGAAAGCTCCCACACATAATCATGGGTATACCCTCCAAGGAGACCAAGTGAGTCTAGCCAACATTGATTCTAGGTACCTTGAACACTTTTCCTTCCACAATCACCTTGTGTAAGACCCTAAGAAGATAGGCTACTAAAGTTATTGTTGGTTGTGGAGCCTGATTATCTTCCTGATTTTGAGGCCTTTTACTTTCAACCGTGTTTATACCCCATGAAGTATTTACACCCCAAAAGTATGAACACTCTTCCACGCGGGGGAGTGTAGAGGGGGGGTACCCCCTCTGCGGGGTCCGGGGGGGCTATCCCCCCGGCTGGGGGGTCTGGGGGCAAGTAGGCCCCCAGCGGGGGTTCGGGGGTGAAACCCCCAAAGAAAAAATTTCCTTGTAAAAGTATATTTTAATTTCATTGTAAATCTGGACCATTCATTATGAGGTCGCAGATCTAACGATAGAGATTATGTTAGGGTTTTTTACCCTAAAAGGAAACCCTCTTTTATGAGGGAAATGTATTGTGGCTATGTCTGTTGGTGAGTATTGTATTCTGAGAGAGGAGACTGTGAGAGAAAGAAGAGGAAGTTACAGTGGGTTTTGTTGTAGGTTGTATCCCTTCATTTTGCTCGATAATAATAAAGAAAGGACCTGGCAATTTCTCTAGTGGGCGTAGCCCACACTGGGTGAACCACACAAATCTATGTCTCTCTTGTATTGTGTATCTTCTGTGTTTTGTTTCCACATTTGTTTTATTTTATTTCTCTGCGGTCCTGTTTTTCTAACAACTGGTATCAGAGCATAAGGTAACTCGCAGGAAAATAAGGTTCCTGGTTCGAGTGGGAGCAATGTCGGAAGATGGAAAGTTTAGGGTCGAGAAATTTAACGGCCAAAACTACCAGTTATGGAAGATGTAGATGGAAGATTATTTATATCAGAAGGATCTATTCCTACCATTGAGGGGAGTAGCAAAGAAGCCGACGGCCATGAAGGACGAAGAATGGGAGCTTCTTGATAGAAAGGCTCTAGGAACGATACGGCTGAGCCTGGCAGCGTCAGTGGCTTTCAATATCTCAAAGAAAATACAACGAAGGGTTTGATGGATGCATTGGCCAAATTGTATGAAAAACCCTTGGTGTCGAATAAGGTATTTCTAATGAAGAGATTATTTAATATGAAGATGTCGGAAGGTGGGTCTATTGCAGATCATTTAAATGAATTTAATACAGTTACTAATCAACTAAGTTCTGTAAAAGTGGAATTTGATTATGAGGTTAGGGATCTTCTAATCTTGTTCTCATTGCCAGAAAGTTAGAATGGCTTGGTCATGGCTGTAAGTAACTCTCTCTCTGGTTCAAATACTTTAAAATTTGATGATGTTGTTGGTGTTATCCTTAGTGAGGAAATGTGATGGAAAATCACAGGTGAGACATCAGGTAATGCGTTGAACATGGAGAACAGGGGAAGACAAAAGGATAGAGGAAAGGGC
>ML800227.1:61707-76822 GCA_009831015.1 Picea engelmannii | reverse complement strand
GGAAAAATCGCAAACTGACATTGTCTCAGGTTGAGTACACAGAGAAGGTGTTGGAGAGGTTTAGAATGCAGAATGCAAAACCAGTTAGTACACCTTTGGCCAACCATTTCAAATTAACTAAGGAAATGTGTCCCAAGACACAGTAGGAGATACAATACATGTCCAAGGTCCCATATTCATCAGCAGTTGGCAACTTGATGTATGCAATGGTTTGCACAAGAACATATATTGCACATGCAGTGGGAGTTGTGAGCAGGTATATGAACAATCCAGATAAAGAACATTGGGAAGCAGTAAAGTGGATTCTTAGGTATTTGAGAGGTACTACTACACATGCATTATGTTTTGGAGGTTCAAACACTTTTCTACAGGGATATGTTGATTTAGAAATGGCAGGTGATAAAGACAGCAGGAGGAGTACCACAGGGTATGTTTTTACTATAGGTGGAACAACAGTAAGTTGGATTTCGAAACTGCAAAAGGTTGTTGCACTTTCAACAACAGAGGTAGAGTATGTTGCTGCTACAGAGGCTAGTAAAGAGATGATTTGGTTACAAAGGTTTATGGAGGAATTGGGAAATAAGAAGGAGAACAACAGGTTGTACTGTGATAGCCAGAGTTCCATTCACCTTGCAAAGAACTTAGCCTTCCATTCAAATACTAAGCATATATAGTTGAGGTACCACTTCATACGATTTGCCTTGGAATATGGACAATTGAAGATGGAAAATATACACACTAGTCAGAATCCTACAGACATGTTAACAAATTGAGTAACCAGGGAGAAACTGAGTTCCTTCTCAGTTTCAGTTGGTCTTCAAGAATGAAGATGAAGATGAGAAATTTTCCAGGTCCAAGAAGGTTCAGAGTCCAACATATACAGCAGCGATGAAGTTGTTGAGATCAATCTCCAAGTGGGAGATTGTTGGTTGTGGAGCCTGATTACCTTCTTGATTTCGAGGCCTTTTACTTTCAATTGTGTTTATACCCCATGAAGTATTTACACCCCAGAAGTATGTACACTCTTCCAAGCGGGGGAGTGAAGAGGGGGGGTACCCCCTCTGCGGGGTCCTGGGTGGCTATCCCCCCGGTTGGGGGGTATGGGGGCCCCCAGTAGGGGTTCGGGGGCGAAGCCCATGAAGAAAAAATTGCCTTGTAAAAGTATATTGTAATTACATTGTAAATATGGACCATTCATTATAAGGTCACAGATCTAACGATATAGATTATGTTAGGGTTTTTTACCATAGAAGGCAACCCTCTTTTATGAGGGAAATGTATTGCGGCTATGTATGTTGGTGAGTATTGTATTCTGAGAGAGGAGACTATGAGAGAAAGAAGAGGAAGTTACAGTTGGTTTTGTTGTAGGTCGTATCCCTTCATTTTGCTGGATAATAATAAAGAAAGGACCTGGCAATTTCTCTGGTGGACGTAGCCCACACTGGGTGAACCACGTAAATCTGTGTCTCTCTTGTATTGTGTATCTTCTATGTTTTGTTTCCACATTTGTTTTATTTTATTGCTCTGCGGTCCTCTTTTTCTAACAGTTACCACAAACAAGAGTGATTCTTGTGGAAACAATTGACAGTCTGATCCACACGCAAGGGCAGGGTATCAAACCCAAAATCAACTTGGGAGGCTTCCACTCATCATTATGGGTATACCTTGAAGGGACCCCCATAATATGTGCAATCTCTACACTGAGACCAACAAAGCAGGGTGAGTAACTCTGCCAATCTCAATGGGACCTCAGGTTTGACCCTTGTGTGAGAAGGGTTTTCGAGGAAAAAATGTTGCAAATGGATTTGAACACTCCCTATCACAAGATACTATTGTGTGTTTTGTGCTTTGGAGAGTGTGTCTCACTTCCTATTCCAAATCTCTAGCCTAGCTAATGTTGGTTTAAAAGAGCCCTAGAAAATAAAAGTTACTACTTGAGTTTTAAATTTTGCAATTTTTTAGAGGCTGTTGTTACTCAAGAGGTAGACGGAAATGAAACCAATGTTGTGTAACATTTCGACCCAATAACGTACAAATAGAAATGAATGATGCAAACTTTCATTCGATGAATTCTATCTACAGTAAGGAGAAGGTATTTTTCCGGAACAATGTGAACTATGACATACAATTCCTCTTCTTTGAATGTAATACCAAACAATCATCAACAATGTAATTTCACTATTCATTCTCTTTCAACTTTTTGAATGCCAATATTTTCTATATAAATGATTACCTAAAATAATGAAAGACTTTAATTTTTTCCTTTCGAAAACCAAAACAGGGATGAAATTGAGAAAGGATAAGAAATCAATGAAAATAAAACACTCAACAAGCACCCAAATTGATCTTTCAATGGAGATAAAAATAACAAATGACAAGAAAATGTTTCTTCAAATGTTAATAAAAAATAGTCTTCTAATCATTAAGAAATCCAGAATGTGTAACCAACCTAAAAATTCAAATCCAATAGAAGATTCTTAATTGATCAAGCACTTAGACACAAATCCAGAGATTATACCCTTGTCGATAAAAATCAAAAACAAAAATTGGAAAAAGATAAAAAGAGAGGTGTTCGATCTCTGAAACCAATCAAGAGAAAGCTTAAACAATTAGAAAAAGTCAAGAATTGGCATTAAAAACCTTTCCCATCTCACTAAAGAAAAATTGGGCAACATCAGAGGTCGAAACCCAACCCAAAAAAAAACTTCAAATGCTGCCACAGGCTGGGAGTATAACATAGTGCGGAAATGAAGAGTTTCTGTAAGCAAGAAACAGACAGGGTGTGGAAATTCGGCACTGAAATAAACCACCAGGGTGCAGAAATCAAAGGTTTTTGCAGGATATCTATAAGGTGAAGTGCGGAAGTGTTTGAAAAATCAAGAAATTTGGAGAAAAGGGCAAAGCATCTAAATGGACTTTCAAACCCAGAGAGTCTTAATGGATCTCCCATAGACTGAGAGACTGATTTCAAGTAAAAAGAATAGGTCAAAAGAAAATGGCCAATAAAAAACCACAATCAAGTTTTTCCTTCCCCAGCGGAGTCACCAATTTTGTTATTGGGTGAATCAGTAGATGTGGACATGAACTAATCCCCCTAGATCCACCTAGATCTAGAACAAAACGAGATGAAACAATACGCTTTCCCTAAGTTTTGATCATTGAGTTTACTACCAAAGGAGGAATAGATAACATACCTTATGAATCGCTTCCTTATATCTTTGTTGTCCCTACTTCACTCTGGTGCTTCTGTGAGATCAAATCTGTAATGACAGAAGCCAACCAACATGAAAGAAACAATAGTAGAATTCAATGACAACCTAAACATGTGATCAAGGAATCATGTAATAAAATACTAATCATTTTATGAGAAAGAGACGTCCCACCGTATTATATTAATGAAAAGTAGAAGATACAACCGAATTGCCTTAATGTTGCAAGTTCCCTTTTAGTGGTCCTTTGTTCCAACACACACATAAACTTGCTTCGAAATCTGCATGAAGATAATCCACAAAATCTTGATGGGAAAATGGTGGCCTCAAGCATCACTAGAAACAAGATTCTTGACACAATTTTCAGCCTATTCTTTCATCAATTCTCTACTTAATCGTGCTTAACCTTTCCCATGAGAAGCCCATGATTATATAGGAGAATGTGAAGTGGTTAAAGGGATGAGGATGATCCCAACAAATCAGAGAAACTAGTAGGATCGCAACCGTACAGACGCCACCTCACATTCTAGAAGATTCCCCTTCTAGAAACTTTGTGAAACCTCTTTCCCCTTTTATCTTTGGAATGTCGCTCCACCCTACCTATATAGCAGCCTGCGGAAACCCTGCAAGCCAGCTATAGAGTAGCCTGCAAAAATCACAGATTTCCACACTGTGTAATATATGCAGCTTGCAGACCCTTTCAAAAAGGAAGTCTTGTAGAGCAGGAAAGAAGTTTCTTTTATCATGCAAAATTTCATGTTGGGAGCTTGAACACATGTTTGTGAAATCATCATTAGGGTGACCAAAATAATGTGTAACAGTCATTCACGTAGGATACAAGGGCTACCTCTGGAAGCTTACATTCCTTTTCTTCCTAACTCACCAAAGGGATCTCCTGAAGGAGCAGTCAATAACAATGTAGCCTCTAACATTGGAAGTTGTACTCCCTTAGAGGAGTCAATACTTCCCGTAAATCCATTATTGAGTGTTGTACAATATCCACATTTGCTTCGGATAAATTCATCGAGACACATTAATGTTGACAAGTATATTGAAGTACCTATCGGAACTCACGCAGAGTCTATTGTAGATCCACTTTTTCAAAGTAAATCGTTTAGAACCCCGGTTCATACTGTTGGAATTTTTAATCCTAGCTCTGTCCCTATCTATTCTTTTTGGAGGACCTCTTCAGGACATGAAATTTTTGATAAACTAGGAATGAGTCCTAATCAACCTATGGAATCACAAACTCATTTTATGTATACTACATATACAATACCTTTAGATCATTTTATTGGCACAACTAGTAACCTCGTCACAATTTCAGACCAATTGTTGGTTGGTTCTCACTCGATTATCCCTCTCCAGATCGCTAACTCTACCTTGGTACCACATGCTATGCATGTTTCTATTGGAAATGTGATTCTCAATAAATCTCCTATTGGAACACCGCTTCCTGTTAGATCAAATCCATCGCTTCCCCCTAGGTATAATGCTTTGAATACTTCCATTTCTAAGATTACCCAGAATCCATCAAGAAGTTCTAATATTTTTGTTCCTCTTGGGTATAATGCTGCTAGTCATTTTGTTCCTACACCTACCCAAGTTCTCTCCGGGGGGACCTTACGTTACTCCTCCACTTTCTCCTAGGGGATCTAATCATATTGGCCCTAGTATCTCCAATCAAGTTGGAGGCACCAATCATTTTGTCGCTTCTATTTTTCAGATTCCTATTGGAGGTCAACCTCAAGTTGGGGGACAACCTCAAGTTCGAGGCCATAACCCAGTTTATGGGAAAAGTATACCTACATTACAATATCAACCTTGGAGTCTTCCTTTCCAAGGGAGTCAACAATCATCTGGGGGGAAACATCCTCAATTTAATTCTTTTGTACCCCCAAACATCAGAGAACCATATCTAGGTTCTATGAATCCTTCTTGGCATCAAAATTTTCAGTCTAATTCTCCTTTCCAAGGGAGCTTACATAATCAACCAAATCATGTTGGCTATTCGACTCAGAATCCTCCACAACTGAATTTCTAAATACTATCTAACTATATACAGACTGCTTATGGTCCTATTGGTATACCTATGAGACTACCTCCTCAAAACCACCAGTTTCCTCAAGTGAACAAACAATTCCCGTTTCTTGATACTTTGGATTTACTAGATTTATCTAGGATTTTGAATGATCATATCTTACATTCTCCTTATTGGACCATCATACCGTCCAAATTACCATCCTACATTCCTAAGTTTGATGATCAATCGGGAGAATACCCAAATAATCACATCATGACATTCCAGCTTTGGTGTTCGTCCAACTCATTGATGGATGACTCTATAAGATTATTACTTTTTCAACAAACTCTTATGGGTTTGGTAGCCAAATGCTATATTGAGTTACCACAATCATTATTTAATGAATTCAATACCTTATCCATGGCCTTCTTAATGCATCACCAATTTCCAATTCGATCTGAGACAAGAACTGAAATTTTGAGTTCATTTAAACAATCCTCTTCCACTCATATTTCTGATCATATTCATGAATGGAGGAGGAGAAGATACTTAATCAAAGTTCCCCTTCCTGATCAAATTTTGTCCGAGTTGTTTACCAAATATCTCATTGGTCCTATAGCCCATGATGTTTCCATGGGTGGTGTTGTCAATGAAGAGAAGACAATTAGTCGTGCTCAATGTATAGATCTCATTTATTCGCAAACGAGCACACTATATGACTTGATCCATGATGCTCCTCATCCTTCTATGAATCCTACCCCAAAACCTCCAGTAGATTCTCATGTTGTTGATGGCGTGATTGGAATGTTTCATGCTGAGACTCAGTCTAAACAATCCAGCCATACCAATCCCAAGTATACCACTTCTAATGTACAAAATACTTCTAATCCGACTCCTTCCCCCGATAAAACCTCTGAAGTTAATTCGGTTCAATATACACCTACCGGTAAAAATCAAAATAAAAAGAAAGTGAAGGGTAGGAATAAGGAGGAAAACAATAATAATGAACAATTTGAGAAACCCAAAACACAATCTGTTGATGACAAAGATAAATGTAAGCCTCGTTATCCCTGCCTTATCTGTGGCGAGGATCATTATATGAAAGACTATCCATGATGTGTTGTGCTTACTAAGTTCCTGCAAGGGACCTGGACACCTCCTACACCTGTCATCTTGTCATAACCATTTCCTTCTCAGCAGTAGGACCAGTTGGTCATTAATGACCAACCTTGTCCCTCTACCACATCTTATGTACTTATGTGTACTGGTAACTCCTATAAGAACGAAGTTGTAGTCACAACTCGAGACAAATATTATTCTCATTCGAAAGAGAAAGTTGATGATTTACCACCTTCGTTGGTTCAACCTCCTCCACCATCTTCACCTCCAAATGGTCCTCTTCATCTCGAACGACCGGTCCTAGATACATTTTTTCATCCTCCTCCCAAGGGAGTTGTTCGAAAGTCCTCATTTAATCCTCATGCACATGTTTCCCAAAACTATAGTATTTTAGAAAACCTTGAGCAAGTGTTTTATGTGATGTCGTCTCTCGAAGTCCTTCAAAGTGGTCCTACTCAATGAAAGGAGTTGTTAAAGGATATTGGTGGAATTGATCCTACTAATACTAATTTAATAACATTGGACTTTCAATATCATATTCCAAGGCTTCCTCCTCAATTAGTGTTTCAGATCCAAGTTGTTGTGGAAAATAATAATGTATGTCGAACTGTTATTGATGAAGAAGCCTCGACTTGCGTCATGTTTGTCACTTGTTGGAAAGTTATTGGATCTCCTACCCTTACCGATTCACACAATACTCTTAAAGATTTTAATGGTACAGTATTTAAACCTTATGGTGTTCTTCCTTCATTGTCTATTATGTTAGAAGGTAAGGCAGTTAATGTTGAGGTTGAGGTCTTTGATGCATCTCTCAATTACAACCTCATACTTGGTCATAGTTGGATTGATTCCATGCACGCAGTTATTTCTACTCTTTTTTGTGTTATACGTTTCCCACACCAAGGAAAAGTCATTATTGTTGATCAACTAGCCTTTTTTAATTTTGATTCACGTACTATAAATATACATTTTATTTAGAAAACACCTCCTGGTTATGAAAAAGTCAGCGTGGTTCTTTTAAAATATTCAACCTTGATGGGTACATTTCCTATTCCACCACCCGATATTCCTTCCCATTTTTTTGCCTTGATTAACATGATATAGACCTCTGCTCGTGAAACCCATGAGTCTTATGACCCATCAATAATACCTAGCTCTGGTGACTATCTTCATTACGATGATCGAATGCCTTTGAGTCTGGTATAATCATCTTATCAAGATATTCAATCGACAACTCCTTTTCCTCCTCTTGGTGATACATATCTTGATCTGCTCCATGTGATATTTCCTACTAACGAGATGATAATGGAAGTCATTTCTATGGAAGATACTCCATGGGACGATAAGCATCATCATTCTATTCTCTTCCTAGAACATGAGACCATAGATAGTTACCAACGGATTTCAACTCTGTCTACCGTTGTTGTTATTTATTCTATTCGTGAATCAACACACAATGTTTTGTATGAAGGGAAATTGAGTAATATTTCACCTACCATTACTCTTGACATATTGATTAAACCTGGAGTCATGGAAAATGTTCATATCGGTGCCTCATGTTCCACTGATGAGGTCTGCACTTATAAATCCCTTTTCCAAGAATTATGTGACGTTTTTTCTTGGAGTTATGAAGAGATGTGTGGTATTGATCCTGATATTGTTGTGCACGAGATAAAGACTTACTTAGATGCTAAACACATTAGGTAGAGAATTTGCCCAGTACATCCACGTAAAGTTGTTGCTATTAAACTTGAAGTTGAAAAACTTCTTAAAGTCGACTTTTTCTATCATGTGGCTTTGACCGATTGGGTGTCCAATCGTGTTCTGGTTAACAAGAAACAAGGAACGATCTATTTTTGTGTAAATTATAGGGATATAAACAAATATTGGAGCAAAGAAAATTATCTAACCCCTTTCTTTGACCAGATCGTTGACAATTGTGCCAGAAGTGAAATATTATCCTTGATGGACGATTTCTCCAACTATAATCAAACCAATATTTTGTCTGTGGATCAACATAAGAATCCTTTTATTTTCCCTTGGGGAACCTTCGCATACCATAAACTATTTTCATGACATTAAGAACATTTTACAACCCTATCTAGATGATCTACCGACGCATTCTATGAGTCATCAAGATCACCCAACACATCTACATGCCATTTTCCTATGATGTCGTTATTATCACATACGTTTTAACCCACGCAAATATGTTTTTTGTGTGGAATTTGGACAAAATATTGGTTTTATCATGTTTATACATGGGATGAGGGTAAACCCCTTTAAGGTTGAGGATATTCTCAATTTACCTCCTCCTTCCACACTATGCCAACTCCAAATTTTGCAAGGGAATGAATTTTTTTTACATCGATTCATTCCCAACTATGTTGAATTAATGAATGGATTTACTTGACTTCTCAAGAAAGGTTATGATTTTCTATGGGACGAAACTACCCAGAAATCCTTTGAATCTTTGAAACTCACCTTAACCCATACACCACTATCGTTTCCACCTGATTATAGTCGAGATTATTTCCTGTCCTTAGCTGCTTCAGACTCTATCATTGCTATGGTTCTAGTCCAAGAGGACGATTCACACGATGAACGTGTTATATAATATTTGAGTCGGAGTCTCACAACCACCGAAACCAAATATTTACATGCAAAGAAACTGGCCTTGGTAGTTGTTCAAGTTTTTCAACGTTTTTTATGCAAGAGCATCGCCATCAAATCATGATTGGAGGACAGTTGGATATGTCAATGTGCATTTTGAAGACATTTTGGAATTTCAAAAGGAAGAATCATTATGTAACAAATGGAACGATGTATTTTATTTTAATGTTTTGGGGATTGTAATATAGATCTTGATCGATTGATCTCATCTGTCGGTTGTGGGAATTTATTGTAATAAATGTAAAGTATATGGTAGTCTTTAATTTGGTAAGATAACTTAGAATAGTAAGAGGGAAAACTAAATAAGACTCTCTCGTATGTAGGATATTATCATTCTCATTGTAATTTGTTGTAGAGCAAGAGAGCATAGGAGAGCAGAGAAGAACAAATATTATAGAAGTTGTATGAGAAGATAGTTGTTATTATTTATACCATGTATAGAAGCACTTGAATTAATATAAGAAGGCTTTTATCCAATTTCATGGTGTACTATGGTTGTTGTGTGTATCTATTGAATGGTATGTTTACAACTTTCTTATATTCTTTGTTATGCATTTGTTTCAATGCTGTGTGTGTATTTGATTTCATGTTGAATGTATGAAGTCCATGAGAAGATTATAAGTTTCATTTTTTTCTCTTCTTGAGCATTCCTGCAAGGAGTACAGTGAGAGTCTGCAAGGAGTGCATTGACAATATTCTGAGTTTTACCTGAGAAAATCTCAGGAGAGATAGAATTAACTTATACTAGTATGAGTGAAAGTATAGTACAAAGCCATGCAATGTGTGCACAAGCTGAGGAGAGTCTTAGAATTTTCTAACCCAGGTGAGTGGTTGAAGAACTTCTATTGCAAAGACTGCGTAGAGTTGGATTTGTCGCAAGGAGTGTGCACGGGATTCCTTAGAATCCCAAAATTTGTAGCAAGAATCAAGATCAAGAAGGATAGAGACAAAAGGGTTGATGTTGAATTATTTGGCCAGGAGCCATTTAGATCCCAAACGAACCGTAGAAATACTTAGAAGGAGAAGCGTTGATATCCGTGGATTGTTGGATCTAGTAAATATATGAGGAGGATAAGGGTTGAGAGGCATTCAACACTGGAAAGCTCAGGAGGGATAGTAATCTGTCGATCTAGGGGAAGATCAAAACATTGGTTCCTTTCGTGGGAAGGATAAATCAGGAATTGGGAGCTATAAGGGACAATGAATTCAACTTCCAAAGTCATGAACCATGAAGTTTCGATTCATGAAAAGAGGATATAGACCGTTGAATCATGGGAGTATTGGATTGTTGATATAAGGTAAGTGAAGTCAAGAGTTTGGACCTTGAGCGAAGGGAGGAGAGATACTTTGCGAGTTCCCAATACGCGAAGCCTCATAGCGCTCTGAAGTTGGGCCCCAAGACATAGTTGGAGGTCACATTGGTGGATAATAGGGTAAAGAGCTAGCACTCGCTAGACTCCTAACTCAGAGTTTAGGATTTTGACAGTCGAGAGAGTCAGGGTGACTTGACATAGAATACCCGAGGTCGCGAAGTGTGAAGTGCCTGTTGGTTAGGCTTCTAGTCACTGTCGGTGGTCATGTGATGGGAGATTGTGCCTAGTGCTTTTTTGCGTAGGAAGAGTTCATAAAAGGGACCTATGGTTTTTATGTGTTGAAGGTTCCAGTGGGGACCAAGGAGCCATTTCGGCTCAGAGGAATTCGAAGATACATAGACCAGGAGGTTAGTAGACCCTACCAAGGTAGGGGTTATACATAAGGTGGTATCAGAGATTAAAAATATTGTTTTCTGTAAGTAAGAGAAGACAGGGGACAGTTGTGATTTGAATTCTATGTGGAAATATTGGAGCAATGCCACTGAGGAGACGTCCAGAAAAATATTTACCTGATCTAGTTGTGGAGAGGGAAATTAGAGAACTTCGTGCTTGATTAGATGTTATAGAGACATAATAGAGATGAACACCTTATACTAAATATATCAATGAGGCTGAAAGAGAGAATGAAGAAGGCGTTGAATAAGTAGTAGCCAAAGATGCTGCAGAGCAACGTTTGCTAAAAGTTGTTGCAATAATGGGTTCTAGAGCGAAATTGGACATCCAGATGTATGAAGGAAACTTGGACATTGGGGAGCTTCGATATTGGTTTAGAGATCTAGATAAATACTTCGACTACGAAGATGTCAAAGAAGATAAGAAAGTAAAGCACGTTGTCACTAGACTGAAAGGGCATGCAACACTATGGTGGGATGAAGTGCACGTTGACAAGTGTTGCAAAGGTAAACAAAGAATTAAAAGATGGGACAGAATGGTAGCTAAGATGAAAGCCAAATTCATACCCAGAGATTACCAAATCAATATTTTTTGAAGAATGCATAATTTGAGACAGAAAGGGATGACAGTGAAGGAAAATACTGAGGAGTTTTACAGGTTAAACATCAGAGCTGGTCACCGCCAGAGTGATGATGAGAAGGTCACCAGATATATAAATGTCCTGATATATGAGATTCATGATGAGATGAGCATGGTGACAATCAGAAATGTGGAAGATGCTTATCAAGTTGCTTTGAAGGCAGAAGAGAAGTTGGCCAGAAAGCAAGGTCAAAGGGGAAGAGGTAGAATTCAAAGAAGAGGCAAAGAAATTTCCCAGGACAGAGTACAAAATCCCAAGGATGAATAAAAGAAGCCTCATAACCACCTAGAAAGGGGATAAAGTTCATAAGGAAGACAAAATTCCAATAAGAACACCTTTCCTCTAGCAAGAGGAAGAGGAAGACGCAGAGGAGGTGAAATAAAGTGTTTTTTCTGTGGAAGGATAGGACACAAGTCTTGGGAATGTCCTGATAGAAAAAGGGATGGATGGGGTGAAGCTCACATTTCAGAAGCACAAAGGCAAAATGTTGAGGTAGAAGATGCAGAAGTTGGAAGATCCTTGATGATGAGGAAAATTTTCTTGAAACTAGATAAAGAGATGGAGAATCCAGTCTAGAGGAACAATTTGTTTAAGATTGCTTGCAAAACCAAAGATAGGGTATGCAAGGTGATATTTTACAGTGGAAGCACGGATAATTTAATATCCATAGAAATGGTGGAGAAGTTGGAATTGGAGATGGTTGCACATCCAAGCCCATATAAAGTTTGGTGGTTGTAAAAAGGACATCATGTAATAGTAACTAAACAAGTTTTAGTAGAATATAAGATAGGGGGTTATAGAGATGATATTTTATGTGATTTTATTCCTATGGATGTCTGTCATATTTTGTTGGGGAGGCCTTGGAAATATGACATAAATGTTATTCATGATGGAAGAAAGAACACTTACACCTTGGAGAAGAATGGTAGGACGCATATGTTGTTGTCGATTGAAGACAAGAAGGAGAAGGAGGAAGAAAGAAATACAATACTTCTCATGAGTGCGAAGGAACTTCTTGATGAAGTCAAGAAAGATCAATAAATGCAATCTGTTATGGTGAGAAAACCTAGAGTCATCTTGACCAGTACCTCGATAGATGATCTACCTAAGGAAATTCAGGAACTGTTGGATAATTTCATTGATATAGTGGTGGACAATTTTCCTTGTTCGTTTTGACCCATCATAAGTATAAGCCATCACATTGACCTTATACTAGGAGCGAGTTTACCAAACAAATAAGTGTACATATTGATGCCATGGGAGAATGAAGAGGTCAAGAAGCAAGTCTAGGATTTGATGGACAAAGGGTTGATTAGAGAAATATTGAGTCTATGTGTTGTACCAACAGTGTTAAGTCTGAGGAAGGATGGAGGATGGAGAATGTGTACAGTCTCGAGGGCTATAAACAAAATCACTATCAGGTATAGATTTCCTTTCTCGAGGATGGATGACTTGATGGATTGCTTGAGTGGAGAAATGTTTTTTTCAAAAATTGATTTGAAGAGTGGATATCAACATATTAGGATGAGGGAAGGTGATGAACGGAAAACAACATTCAAGAAAAATGAAGGACTATATGAATGGCTTGTCATGCCATTTGTCTTGTGCCAAGTACTTTTATGATATTGATGAATGATGTCTTGAAATATTTCATTGGGAAGTTTGTAATTGTATATATTGATGATATATTGATCTTCAGTAAGACTAAGGAAGAACATTTGAGGCATTTAACTTCAGTAATGAGGAGGTTGCAACAAGAGAAGTTTTTGATAAATCTTAAGAAGTCATCTTTCATGAAGACGAAGATTATTTATTTAGGTTTTGTGATCTCTCTGAATGAATTGAAGATGGATCCTGAGAAGGTAAAAGAAATCAAATAATGATTGTCGCCAAGGAATATCTTTGAAGTCAGAAGCTTCCATGGACTAGCCAGTTTTTACAGGAAGTTCATTAGAAATTTTAGTGGGATTTGTGCGCCAATGATGGAAACAGTCAAGAAAAGACATAGATATTTTCATTGGATAGAGGAAGCAGAGAAAAGTTTCAAGTTGTTGAAAGAGAAGATAATTGAACAACAAGTTCTAGTTCTACCAGATTTTGGTAAAAAAATTCAAGTGAGATGTGACACAAGTGGATTTACGATTGGGGCAGTCTTAAGTCAAGACAATAGACCAGTTGCATACCTCAGTGAGAAACTGAATGAGGCCAAAACAAATTAATCCACTTATGAGAAAGAGTTTTATGCAGTCATACATGCGTTGAATAAATGGAGGCACTACCTAGTTCCAAAAGAGTTCATTTTGTATAGCGACAATCAAACCTTACAGTTTGTAACCAGACAGGAGAAACTGAACCAAAAACATGAAAAATGGGTAGAGTTTATGGAGATCTTTAATTTTGTTATAAAGAAAATTTCTGGAAATTCTAACAAGGTTGTTGATGCATTGAGTAGGAAATGTTTGATTCTGCAGGAGTTTCGCGTGAAGACCTTAGGTTTTAATAGCCTTAAGGAAATGTACAAGATGACTCAGATTTCAAGGACACTTACGACACATGTGAGAATATTTTTCTGAGAGACAAAAGCCAATGGAATGAATATTTAATTCTGGATGGACTGTTATTCAAACGAAATTAGTTGTGTATCCCAAAGAGTTCTATGAGAGAAAACCTTTTGAAAGAAAAACATAGTGGGGGATTGGTTGGACATTTTGGCCATGATAAAACATTTGTGCAACTGAACAGTTTGTATTATTGGCCAGGAATGAGGACAAATGTGCAGAAATTTGTCAATATATGTAGAACATTCCAGCACGCAAAGGGGAAGAGACAAAATACAATATTTTATCAACCATTTCCAATACTAGAGAGGTCGTGGGACACGGTAAGCATGGGTTTTTTGTTGGGACTGTCAAGGACACAGAGAGGTTGTGATTCCATATTCTTAGTAGTTGATAGATTTTACAAAATGGCACATTTCATTCCATGTCAGAAAACCAGTGATGCAACACACATTGTGAATATGTGTTTCAAATAAATTGTTCGACTTCATGGGTTACCTAAGAGTATTGTTTCAGACAGAGATACCAAATTTGTTGGTCATTTCTGGAGAACCCTATGGAAGAAGTTGGGGATGAATGTATCTTTTAGCTCATCATATCACCCTCATACGGATGGACATACTGAGATAGTAAATCAAAGTTTGGGGGACTTGCTGAGGAGTTTAGTAACTGAACATCATAGTCAGTGGGATCAGATTCTACCACAAGCGGAATTTACATATAATGACTCACCTAATAGGAGGAACAGATAGAGCCCATTTTAGATAATGTATGGAATGAAACCAAGAGGAGTGTTTGAGTTGAGATACTTAGAGAAGAGTGAGTTCAAGAGTGTTGGAGCGAAATATTTTGCAGTAGAGATGTTGGAGTTCCACAGTAAAATTAGAGAGAGATAGCATAATTCTAGCCAGGAATACAAGCGCAGAGCAGATCATCACAGAAGAGAACTCCAATTCAAAGTGGGAGATTTAGTTTTGGCACATCTCAGAAAATAAAGGTTCCCAAGGGGAACATATAATAAACTAAAGATGAAAAAGATAGGTCCATGTAAGATTTTGCATAATTTTGAGGAAAATGACTATGAGATAGAGTTGCAAGATGATGTGGGCATATCACCCGTATTCAAC
>ML800227.1:24574-61607 GCA_009831015.1 Picea engelmannii | reverse complement strand
AACAATTTGAGAAACCCAAAACACAATCTGTTGATGACAAAGATAAATGTAAGCCTCGTTATCCCTGCCTTATCTGTGGCGAGGATCATTATATGAAAGACTATCCATGATGTGTTGTGCTTACTAAGTTCCTGCAAGGGACCTGGACACCTCCTACACCTGTCATCTTGTCATAACCATTTCCTTCTCAGCAGTAGGACCAGTTGGTCATTAATGACCAACCTTGTCCCTCTACCACATCTTATGTACTTATGTGTACTGGTAACTCCTATAAGAACGAAGTTGTAGTCACAACTCGAGACAAATATTATTCTCATTCGAAAGAGAAAGTTGATGATTTACCACCTTCGTTGGTTCAACCTCCTCCACCATCTTCACCTCCAAATGGTCCTCTTCATCTCGAACGACCGGTCCTAGATACATTTTTTCATCCTCCTCCCAAGGGAGTTGTTCGAAAGTCCTCATTTAATCCTCATGCACATGTTTCCCAAAACTATAGTATTTTAGAAAACCTTGAGCAAGTGTTTTATGTGATGTCGTCTCTCGAAGTCCTTCAAAGTGGTCCTACTCAATGAAAGGAGTTGTTAAAGGATATTGGTGGAATTGATCCTACTAATACTAATTTAATAACATTGGACTTTCAATATCATATTCCAAGGCTTCCTCCTCAATTAGTGTTTCAGATCCAAGTTGTTGTGGAAAATAATAATGTATGTCGAACTGTTATTGATGAAGAAGCCTCGACTTGCGTCATGTTTGTCACTTGTTGGAAAGTTATTGGATCTCCTACCCTTACCGATTCACACAATACTCTTAAAGATTTTAATGGTACAGTATTTAAACCTTATGGTGTTCTTCCTTCATTGTCTATTATGTTAGAAGGTAAGGCAGTTAATGTTGAGGTTGAGGTCTTTGATGCATCTCTCAATTACAACCTCATACTTGGTCATAGTTGGATTGATTCCATGCACGCAGTTATTTCTACTCTTTTTTGTGTTATACGTTTCCCACACCAAGGAAAAGTCATTATTGTTGATCAACTAGCCTTTTTTAATTTTGATTCACGTACTATAAATATACATTTTATTTAGAAAACACCTCCTGGTTATGAAAAAGTCAGCGTGGTTCTTTTAAAATATTCAACCTTGATGGGTACATTTCCTATTCCACCACCCGATATTCCTTCCCATTTTTTTGCCTTGATTAACATGATATAGACCTCTGCTCGTGAAACCCATGAGTCTTATGACCCATCAATAATACCTAGCTCTGGTGACTATCTTCATTACGATGATCGAATGCCTTTGAGTCTGGTATAATCATCTTATCAAGATATTCAATCGACAACTCCTTTTCCTCCTCTTGGTGATACATATCTTGATCTGCTCCATGTGATATTTCCTACTAACGAGATGATAATGGAAGTCATTTCTATGGAAGATACTCCATGGGACGATAAGCATCATCATTCTATTCTCTTCCTAGAACATGAGACCATAGATAGTTACCAACGGATTTCAACTCTGTCTACCGTTGTTGTTATTTATTCTATTCGTGAATCAACACACAATGTTTTGTATGAAGGGAAATTGAGTAATATTTCACCTACCATTACTCTTGACATATTGATTAAACCTGGAGTCATGGAAAATGTTCATATCGGTGCCTCATGTTCCACTGATGAGGTCTGCACTTATAAATCCCTTTTCCAAGAATTATGTGACGTTTTTTCTTGGAGTTATGAAGAGATGTGTGGTATTGATCCTGATATTGTTGTGCACGAGATAAAGACTTACTTAGATGCTAAACACATTAGGTAGAGAATTTGCCCAGTACATCCACGTAAAGTTGTTGCTATTAAACTTGAAGTTGAAAAACTTCTTAAAGTCGACTTTTTCTATCATGTGGCTTTGACCGATTGGGTGTCCAATCGTGTTCTGGTTAACAAGAAACAAGGAACGATCTATTTTTGTGTAAATTATAGGGATATAAACAAATATTGGAGCAAAGAAAATTATCTAACCCCTTTCTTTGACCAGATCGTTGACAATTGTGCCAGAAGTGAAATATTATCCTTGATGGACGATTTCTCCAACTATAATCAAACCAATATTTTGTCTGTGGATCAACATAAGAATCCTTTTATTTTCCCTTGGGGAACCTTCGCATACCATAAACTATTTTCATGACATTAAGAACATTTTACAACCCTATCTAGATGATCTACCGACGCATTCTATGAGTCATCAAGATCACCCAACACATCTACATGCCATTTTCCTATGATGTCGTTATTATCACATACGTTTTAACCCACGCAAATATGTTTTTTGTGTGGAATTTGGACAAAATATTGGTTTTATCATGTTTATACATGGGATGAGGGTAAACCCCTTTAAGGTTGAGGATATTCTCAATTTACCTCCTCCTTCCACACTATGCCAACTCCAAATTTTGCAAGGGAATGAATTTTTTTTACATCGATTCATTCCCAACTATGTTGAATTAATGAATGGATTTACTTGACTTCTCAAGAAAGGTTATGATTTTCTATGGGACGAAACTACCCAGAAATCCTTTGAATCTTTGAAACTCACCTTAACCCATACACCACTATCGTTTCCACCTGATTATAGTCGAGATTATTTCCTGTCCTTAGCTGCTTCAGACTCTATCATTGCTATGGTTCTAGTCCAAGAGGACGATTCACACGATGAACGTGTTATATAATATTTGAGTCGGAGTCTCACAACCACCGAAACCAAATATTTACATGCAAAGAAACTGGCCTTGGTAGTTGTTCAAGTTTTTCAACGTTTTTTATGCAAGAGCATCGCCATCAAATCATGATTGGAGGACAGTTGGATATGTCAATGTGCATTTTGAAGACATTTTGGAATTTCAAAAGGAAGAATCATTATGTAACAAATGGAACGATGTATTTTATTTTAATGTTTTGGGGATTGTAATATAGATCTTGATCGATTGATCTCATCTGTCGGTTGTGGGAATTTATTGTAATAAATGTAAAGTATATGGTAGTCTTTAATTTGGTAAGATAACTTAGAATAGTAAGAGGGAAAACTAAATAAGACTCTCTCGTATGTAGGATATTATCATTCTCATTGTAATTTGTTGTAGAGCAAGAGAGCATAGGAGAGCAGAGAAGAACAAATATTATAGAAGTTGTATGAGAAGATAGTTGTTATTATTTATACCATGTATAGAAGCACTTGAATTAATATAAGAAGGCTTTTATCCAATTTCATGGTGTACTATGGTTGTTGTGTGTATCTATTGAATGGTATGTTTACAACTTTCTTATATTCTTTGTTATGCATTTGTTTCAATGCTGTGTGTGTATTTGATTTCATGTTGAATGTATGAAGTCCATGAGAAGATTATAAGTTTCATTTTTTTCTCTTCTTGAGCATTCCTGCAAGGAGTACAGTGAGAGTCTGCAAGGAGTGCATTGACAATATTCTGAGTTTTACCTGAGAAAATCTCAGGAGAGATAGAATTAACTTATACTAGTATGAGTGAAAGTATAGTACAAAGCCATGCAATGTGTGCACAAGCTGAGGAGAGTCTTAGAATTTTCTAACCCAGGTGAGTGGTTGAAGAACTTCTATTGCAAAGACTGCGTAGAGTTGGATTTGTCGCAAGGAGTGTGCACGGGATTCCTTAGAATCCCAAAATTTGTAGCAAGAATCAAGATCAAGAAGGATAGAGACAAAAGGGTTGATGTTGAATTATTTGGCCAGGAGCCATTTAGATCCCAAACGAACCGTAGAAATACTTAGAAGGAGAAGCGTTGATATCCGTGGATTGTTGGATCTAGTAAATATATGAGGAGGATAAGGGTTGAGAGGCATTCAACACTGGAAAGCTCAGGAGGGATAGTAATCTGTCGATCTAGGGGAAGATCAAAACATTGGTTCCTTTCGTGGGAAGGATAAATCAGGAATTGGGAGCTATAAGGGACAATGAATTCAACTTCCAAAGTCATGAACCATGAAGTTTCGATTCATGAAAAGAGGATATAGACCGTTGAATCATGGGAGTATTGGATTGTTGATATAAGGTAAGTGAAGTCAAGAGTTTGGACCTTGAGCGAAGGGAGGAGAGATACTTTGCGAGTTCCCAATACGCGAAGCCTCATAGCGCTCTGAAGTTGGGCCCCAAGACATAGTTGGAGGTCACATTGGTGGATAATAGGGTAAAGAGCTAGCACTCGCTAGACTCCTAACTCAGAGTTTAGGATTTTGACAGTCGAGAGAGTCAGGGTGACTTGACATAGAATACCCGAGGTCGCGAAGTGTGAAGTGCCTGTTGGTTAGGCTTCTAGTCACTGTCGGTGGTCATGTGATGGGAGATTGTGCCTAGTGCTTTTTTGCGTAGGAAGAGTTCATAAAAGGGACCTATGGTTTTTATGTGTTGAAGGTTCCAGTGGGGACCAAGGAGCCATTTCGGCTCAGAGGAATTCGAAGATACATAGACCAGGAGGTTAGTAGACCCTACCAAGGTAGGGGTTATACATAAGGTGGTATCAGAGATTAAAAATATTGTTTTCTGTAAGTAAGAGAAGACAGGGGACAGTTGTGATTTGAATTCTATGTGGAAATATTGGAGCAATGCCACTGAGGAGACGTCCAGAAAAATATTTACCTGATCTAGTTGTGGAGAGGGAAATTAGAGAACTTCGTGCTTGATTAGATGTTATAGAGACATAATAGAGATGAACACCTTATACTAAATATATCAATGAGGCTGAAAGAGAGAATGAAGAAGGCGTTGAATAAGTAGTAGCCAAAGATGCTGCAGAGCAACGTTTGCTAAAAGTTGTTGCAATAATGGGTTCTAGAGCGAAATTGGACATCCAGATGTATGAAGGAAACTTGGACATTGGGGAGCTTCGATATTGGTTTAGAGATCTAGATAAATACTTCGACTACGAAGATGTCAAAGAAGATAAGAAAGTAAAGCACGTTGTCACTAGACTGAAAGGGCATGCAACACTATGGTGGGATGAAGTGCACGTTGACAAGTGTTGCAAAGGTAAACAAAGAATTAAAAGATGGGACAGAATGGTAGCTAAGATGAAAGCCAAATTCATACCCAGAGATTACCAAATCAATATTTTTTGAAGAATGCATAATTTGAGACAGAAAGGGATGACAGTGAAGGAAAATACTGAGGAGTTTTACAGGTTAAACATCAGAGCTGGTCACCGCCAGAGTGATGATGAGAAGGTCACCAGATATATAAATGTCCTGATATATGAGATTCATGATGAGATGAGCATGGTGACAATCAGAAATGTGGAAGATGCTTATCAAGTTGCTTTGAAGGCAGAAGAGAAGTTGGCCAGAAAGCAAGGTCAAAGGGGAAGAGGTAGAATTCAAAGAAGAGGCAAAGAAATTTCCCAGGACAGAGTACAAAATCCCAAGGATGAATAAAAGAAGCCTCATAACCACCTAGAAAGGGGATAAAGTTCATAAGGAAGACAAAATTCCAATAAGAACACCTTTCCTCTAGCAAGAGGAAGAGGAAGACGCAGAGGAGGTGAAATAAAGTGTTTTTTCTGTGGAAGGATAGGACACAAGTCTTGGGAATGTCCTGATAGAAAAAGGGATGGATGGGGTGAAGCTCACATTTCAGAAGCACAAAGGCAAAATGTTGAGGTAGAAGATGCAGAAGTTGGAAGATCCTTGATGATGAGGAAAATTTTCTTGAAACTAGATAAAGAGATGGAGAATCCAGTCTAGAGGAACAATTTGTTTAAGATTGCTTGCAAAACCAAAGATAGGGTATGCAAGGTGATATTTTACAGTGGAAGCACGGATAATTTAATATCCATAGAAATGGTGGAGAAGTTGGAATTGGAGATGGTTGCACATCCAAGCCCATATAAAGTTTGGTGGTTGTAAAAAGGACATCATGTAATAGTAACTAAACAAGTTTTAGTAGAATATAAGATAGGGGGTTATAGAGATGATATTTTATGTGATTTTATTCCTATGGATGTCTGTCATATTTTGTTGGGGAGGCCTTGGAAATATGACATAAATGTTATTCATGATGGAAGAAAGAACACTTACACCTTGGAGAAGAATGGTAGGACGCATATGTTGTTGTCGATTGAAGACAAGAAGGAGAAGGAGGAAGAAAGAAATACAATACTTCTCATGAGTGCGAAGGAACTTCTTGATGAAGTCAAGAAAGATCAATAAATGCAATCTGTTATGGTGAGAAAACCTAGAGTCATCTTGACCAGTACCTCGATAGATGATCTACCTAAGGAAATTCAGGAACTGTTGGATAATTTCATTGATATAGTGGTGGACAATTTTCCTTGTTCGTTTTGACCCATCATAAGTATAAGCCATCACATTGACCTTATACTAGGAGCGAGTTTACCAAACAAATAAGTGTACATATTGATGCCATGGGAGAATGAAGAGGTCAAGAAGCAAGTCTAGGATTTGATGGACAAAGGGTTGATTAGAGAAATATTGAGTCTATGTGTTGTACCAACAGTGTTAAGTCTGAGGAAGGATGGAGGATGGAGAATGTGTACAGTCTCGAGGGCTATAAACAAAATCACTATCAGGTATAGATTTCCTTTCTCGAGGATGGATGACTTGATGGATTGCTTGAGTGGAGAAATGTTTTTTTCAAAAATTGATTTGAAGAGTGGATATCAACATATTAGGATGAGGGAAGGTGATGAACGGAAAACAACATTCAAGAAAAATGAAGGACTATATGAATGGCTTGTCATGCCATTTGTCTTGTGCCAAGTACTTTTATGATATTGATGAATGATGTCTTGAAATATTTCATTGGGAAGTTTGTAATTGTATATATTGATGATATATTGATCTTCAGTAAGACTAAGGAAGAACATTTGAGGCATTTAACTTCAGTAATGAGGAGGTTGCAACAAGAGAAGTTTTTGATAAATCTTAAGAAGTCATCTTTCATGAAGACGAAGATTATTTATTTAGGTTTTGTGATCTCTCTGAATGAATTGAAGATGGATCCTGAGAAGGTAAAAGAAATCAAATAATGATTGTCGCCAAGGAATATCTTTGAAGTCAGAAGCTTCCATGGACTAGCCAGTTTTTACAGGAAGTTCATTAGAAATTTTAGTGGGATTTGTGCGCCAATGATGGAAACAGTCAAGAAAAGACATAGATATTTTCATTGGATAGAGGAAGCAGAGAAAAGTTTCAAGTTGTTGAAAGAGAAGATAATTGAACAACAAGTTCTAGTTCTACCAGATTTTGGTAAAAAAATTCAAGTGAGATGTGACACAAGTGGATTTACGATTGGGGCAGTCTTAAGTCAAGACAATAGACCAGTTGCATACCTCAGTGAGAAACTGAATGAGGCCAAAACAAATTAATCCACTTATGAGAAAGAGTTTTATGCAGTCATACATGCGTTGAATAAATGGAGGCACTACCTAGTTCCAAAAGAGTTCATTTTGTATAGCGACAATCAAACCTTACAGTTTGTAACCAGACAGGAGAAACTGAACCAAAAACATGAAAAATGGGTAGAGTTTATGGAGATCTTTAATTTTGTTATAAAGAAAATTTCTGGAAATTCTAACAAGGTTGTTGATGCATTGAGTAGGAAATGTTTGATTCTGCAGGAGTTTCGCGTGAAGACCTTAGGTTTTAATAGCCTTAAGGAAATGTACAAGATGACTCAGATTTCAAGGACACTTACGACACATGTGAGAATATTTTTCTGAGAGACAAAAGCCAATGGAATGAATATTTAATTCTGGATGGACTGTTATTCAAACGAAATTAGTTGTGTATCCCAAAGAGTTCTATGAGAGAAAACCTTTTGAAAGAAAAACATAGTGGGGGATTGGTTGGACATTTTGGCCATGATAAAACATTTGTGCAACTGAACAGTTTGTATTATTGGCCAGGAATGAGGACAAATGTGCAGAAATTTGTCAATATATGTAGAACATTCCAGCACGCAAAGGGGAAGAGACAAAATACAATATTTTATCAACCATTTCCAATACTAGAGAGGTCGTGGGACACGGTAAGCATGGGTTTTTTGTTGGGACTGTCAAGGACACAGAGAGGTTGTGATTCCATATTCTTAGTAGTTGATAGATTTTACAAAATGGCACATTTCATTCCATGTCAGAAAACCAGTGATGCAACACACATTGTGAATATGTGTTTCAAATAAATTGTTCGACTTCATGGGTTACCTAAGAGTATTGTTTCAGACAGAGATACCAAATTTGTTGGTCATTTCTGGAGAACCCTATGGAAGAAGTTGGGGATGAATGTATCTTTTAGCTCATCATATCACCCTCATACGGATGGACATACTGAGATAGTAAATCAAAGTTTGGGGGACTTGCTGAGGAGTTTAGTAACTGAACATCATAGTCAGTGGGATCAGATTCTACCACAAGCGGAATTTACATATAATGACTCACCTAATAGGAGGAACAGATAGAGCCCATTTTAGATAATGTATGGAATGAAACCAAGAGGAGTGTTTGAGTTGAGATACTTAGAGAAGAGTGAGTTCAAGAGTGTTGGAGCGAAATATTTTGCAGTAGAGATGTTGGAGTTCCACAGTAAAATTAGAGAGAGATAGCATAATTCTAGCCAGGAATACAAGCGCAGAGCAGATCATCACAGAAGAGAACTCCAATTCAAAGTGGGAGATTTAGTTTTGGCACATCTCAGAAAATAAAGGTTCCCAAGGGGAACATATAATAAACTAAAGATGAAAAAGATAGGTCCATGTAAGATTTTGCATAATTTTGAGGAAAATGACTATGAGATAGAGTTGCAAGATGATGTGGGCATATCACCCGTATTCAACGTAGAAGATCTGTATACTTACAGAGAAGATGAAGCAGAGAATCAAAGGGAAGGTCAGTGGGTCAAACATATGCCTATAGTTGAAAAGTCACAAATGGAAAATATCATTGATCAGAGAGTTGGAAGAAAACCCGAAGGAAGACATATTTTTAATATTTGGTAAAGTAGAAAAGACACCCGATTGAGGATGCCTGTAGGGAAAGTGAAACAGACATCCAAAAACATGGATAGATGATGCAGGAGCTCATGGATAGGATTCCATGATGTTTTCAGCTAGAGGAGTATGATGTAGGAACATCGCCAGCAAATCACGAGTGGAGGATAGCTGGATATGCCAACGTGCATTTTGAAGACCATTTTGAATTTCAAAAGGAAGAATCATTTATGTAACAGATGGAAGGATGTATTTTCTTTTAATGTTTTAGGGATTGTAATACAAATCTTGAGCGCTTTCTTTCATATGTTGGTTGTGGGCATTTACTGTAATAAATGTAAAGTAGATGGTAGTCTTTAATTCGATAATATATCTTAGAATAGTAAGAGGAAAAACTCAAGAAGACTCTCTCGTATGTAGGATATTATCATTCTCATTGTAATTTGTTGTAGAGCAAGAGAGCATAGGAGAGTAGAGAAGAACATAGATTTTAGAAGTTGTATGAGAAGATAGTTGTTTTTATTAAAACCATGTATAGAAGCACTTGAATTAATATACGAAGGATTTGATCCAATTTCATGGTGTACTATGGTTTTTGTGCTTATCTATTGAATGGTATGTTTACAACTTGCTTATATTCTATGTTATGCATTTGTTTCAATGTTGTGTGTGTATATGATTTCATGTTGAATGTATGAAGTCCGTGAGAAGAGTATAACTTTCATTTGTTTCTCTTCCTGAGAATTCCTACAAGGAGTGCAGTGAGATTCCGCAAGGAGTGCGTTGACAAGATTTTGATTTTTACCTCATAAAATATTAGGAGAGATAGCATTAAATTATACCAGTAGGAGTGAAAGTATAGCACAGAGCCATGCAAGGTGTGTGCAGGCTGAGGAGAGTCTTAGAATTTTCCAACCCAAGTGAGTGGTTGAAGAAATTCTATCGCAAAGAGTGCGTAGAGTTGGATTTGTCATCTAGTCAAATATTTTCGTGAAGGCCACAAGGAGTGTGTGCGGGATTCTTTACAATCCCATAATCTTCAGCAAGAATCAAGATCAAGAAGGATAGAGACGTGGAATATTTCGAAGTAAGGATGAGGGTTGAAGTCACCTCGTGGAAACAAGCTCAGAAGGGTTGATGCTGAGTTATTTGGCCAGGAGCCATTTAGAGCCCAGACGGATAGTAGAAATCCTCGGAAGGAGAAGCGTCGATATCCATGGATCATTGGATCCATTAAATATACAAGGAGGATAAGGGTCGAGAGTCATTCAACACTTGAAATCTTAGGAGGGATAGTAAGTCATCGATCTGAGGGAAGATAGAGCCATTGATTCCTTTCATGGGAAGGAGAAATCGGTAATTGTGAGCCATAAGGGAGAAGGAATTCAACTTCCAAAGTCACGAACCGCTAAGTTCCGATTCACGAAAAGAGGATCTGGACCGTTGAATCATGGGAGTCTCGGACCATTGATCTAAGGTAAGTGAAGTTGGGAGTTCAGACCTTGAGTGAAGGGATTAGAGATACTTCACGAGTTCCCAATACACGAATCCCCATAGCGCTCAGAAGTTGGGCCCCGGGACATAGTTGGAGGTCACATCGGTGGAGAAAAGGGTAAAGAGCCAGCGCTCGCTAGACTTCTAACTCGGAGTTTGGGATTTTGGGAGTCGAGAGAGTCAGGGTGACACGAAATAGAATACTCGAGGTTGTGAATTTCCAAGAACCTATTGGTTAGGCTTGTGGTCACCATCGGTGGTCGCGTGATAGTAGCTTGCACCTAATGCTCGTTCACGCAGGTGGATGTCGTAATAGGAAACTATGGTTTTTATGTGTTGAAGGTTCCAACAGGGACCAAGGATACATTTTGGCTAAGAGGAGTTCAAAGATCCATAGATCAGGAGGTTAGTAGACCCTACTGAGGTAGGGGTTTTGTGTCATTTTTTGTCACTACATATTATTACATAGAACCACAGTCATTTTTTATTGCAACCCAATCCAACACATCCTTACTCGAAAATTATTAGGGTGAAAGTACTCTAAATGGATAGTTATTCTCCAGGAGTTTGATTTGGAGTTTGAACGTGCCAAGTCAAACAAGTCTTTGGTTTTTTTTCAAATTGATATGTAACCTTCTCTCTACTGAAACATAAACTTTGGCAGAGGATTCCTTACCTGACAAAAATCTCTTTTTGATCAGTTCTAATGACCTATGGTACGAAGATATTATCATTTATCTCCAGACCCAAATGTTTCGGCCTGATATTTCTAGTACAAATCGTCTTTGTATCCGGTATCAAGCCCATTAATACATTATCCTTGGTGATACCCTTTACCGCCATGGTATTGATTCCATATTTCAACGATGTCTCACCTACAATGAATTTGAGAAATCTTTGAATAAATGTCACTTTGGAGCATGTGGCGGTCAAATGTTTGGGTATGCCACTGCCCAAAATATCTTACGAGTTGTTTATTTATGGCCTTAATTCTTCAAGGATTTCATTACTATCGTCCAAAAATTCCATGCTTTTCAAACCTACAACACTAAGATCCGATATCACCCTGCTCCTCTTCATCTTGTAGTTTTCATCGGTCCATTCGCTAAATGGGGTATTGACTTCATGAAATACAACCCTCACTTGATCGGGGGGCATGGATACATTATTCTAGCTATGGATTATTTCACTAAGTGGGATGAGGCGATGCCTACATTTGATAATACCAGGAAAATTGTAGCATTATTCATATTCAATCTTGTCGTTACTAGATTTGGTGTCCCTCAAGCCATCGTCACAGATCACAGTAGTCATTTTCGTAACTTCATGATGTATAAACTTATTGAGAATTTGGGTCTTTGACATGAAAACTCAACCCCCTATTATCCACTGGCCAATGGCCAAGTTGAATCAATCAACAAAGTACTTACTACTATGCTTTGACAGATGGTATGAATTCACAAGTCAAATTGGCACACAATGCTCTTCTAGGAATTATGGTCCCATCGAACATTTTGTAAGTCTTCCACGGGGTTCACACCTTTCCAGATAGTATATGGTATTGAAGGAATTTTTTCGATTGAATGTGAGATTCGATCTTTGAAATTAGTTGTCGAATTTCTCCCCAACACCTCGGATGAAGAGGAACATATTTTGTATTTTATGCAATTAGAAAAAACCTGTCGTGATGTTTCCATAGTCATTGAAACTCAAAAAACACATGTCAAAGATCAATATGACAAGAATGTCAAACCACATATATTTTATGAAGGTGATCTAGTTCTCCTTTACAAACAATATCATGACTTACTAGGGGCTGGTAATTCGAGCCCATGTGGCAGGGTCCTTATATTGTGAAACAAGTGTTGGAGAAAGGGGATTATGAGCTGGTAGATTATGATGGAATTACTTTGAGTGAACCCAAAAATGGGATTTACTTGAAGAAGTACTACACTTAAAATCATTTTTTCATGAGTGCTGTATATTTTTAGTGTATCATAATCTTGTGTGATTTTTCATTTTTGGTTCCACCTTTCAGCTGTTTACCTTGCATTGTACTTGGTTTCCAAATGTCGATGTCTTTGATACCCTATATTGGCTTCATTGATGGCACTATTCACAGTACTCAAAACTTAGCATCTTTTTCTTGGGCAATCTATGCACCTATGGATGAATCGATTGGTCTACATGATATTTTCCTTGGTCATGAAACTAATAATATAGCGAAATAAAGTCCACTTATTGAATTGTTAACAAATGTTGTTTCACTTGGAATCCATCATATTATTGTATGACTCGATTCAAATTTAGTAGTATTATAGTTGAGTAACATTTATTCCATCCCAAGTCCTACCTTGTGTTGGCATGTTTACAGAAAGAGTCTGCTTGTCATCGATGGGAAGAACAGAAGGTGGAGCAGAAGGCGAGAAAGATCAGGAGGAAGAGCTATAGTGGTTGTTGGATCACCGATCCAAAGGACCTTCCACCAAATACCCGACAACCATTGGATCATTCTAAGTGGAAGGATATGATAATATAGAAGAGAAACACCTAAGATAGATCAAGCCATCGATCTAAGAACATAATTAACAAACAACATTTGGTTCATGTCAAAATTTGTGAGGAGGATATTGTTTAGGGAATCTCACTTCGGGAGAATTGGCAACTTGAAATTCGAATTACCAGAAGCCCAATATCCAAAATTTGAAATGAATAAGGACCATCGGATATGGAGAAAATGTGATGACCGTTAGATCAGGGAGAACCATGTCAGCAGACCACATCTACAAGGACATGTGGCGGACCAAGTTGGCAGAACACGTCAGCAAGGACACATGGTACAATCAAACAATGACAAGTGTCAAGTTGAATCGACATTTCAGGTACGTGAAAATCACGAATCTGAGTGACATGTGGTAGTTACTCGGCTCATGACATGTCATCAAGTGACGTAAGTAAGTTACGTCACTCCGAGAGTTTTACTTTGGGAGTTTTACCACCAACACTTGCCCAAAGTCCCAAAGTACCGAATGTCGAAGTCCCGAAGTGGACATGAAATGCCCGATTTGAATATCACTTCGAGATCATTCTCGATCATCGAACTACTATAGTGGAAGGATAGTGTAAGTGGAAGTATTAACCAACAACAAGAGGTCTCCACCACTTATGACTTACTCAACAGGTGATCACTCTGAAGGAAAATGGAGCAGAAATTATCCTAAATTCATGAAGTCCTGAACACCAAAGACCCAAGGGCCGAATAAGATCCAGGCCATTGATTGCCAGAAGGACGCATGGCAGAAATCTATGTAGTTCAGGGAAAAAAACTCTAGGAGATAGTGAAGGAAGAGAAGTTGCGATTTGAAATCCTCGAAGCCCAAAGAGCCGAACGAGCTGAGGACCATCGATCTATAGGAGGACACATGCCAACAGATCCTGAACTCTAGGTATGAAATACTCTAGAGGAAAGCAAAGAGTGAAAGCATCGAAGCCCCAAAGTGAATCTTGACTGTTGATTGAGAAGGGTGCCAAGGTTTGTCGATTTGGTCTTGGTAGAAAGTGTCGAGTCCCGAAGTAGACTAGAGCCGTTGATTTGAGAAGGACACATGGTAGGAATCTATGGACTCTGGCTAAAATCATTTTGGGAGAGCGTGAAGGTTGAGAATTGAAATTGCTGAAGCCTAGAGTAGAGAAGCAGATCTTGTTAGTTTATCAAGAAAAGGGACATGCATGAGTGGATTTTCAACTTCAGAATATTGACGTAGGGAGGAAAACATGGTTTGAGAGTTGAAACTCTTGAAGCTCAGATCACAAAATAAGTCATAGCCTTTGATTTGGAAGGGAGTTACATGTCAACAAAGCATGGAGATCTGAGATCGTGCATGGAAGGAGGAAAGGAGGAAGATAATAGTTATTGATCTAAAGGCATCGCCAAGGGATTGGAGATCAACGGTCATGCTCAATTGTGGGGTCAAAACATGCTCGGGTCTTAATTTTTCTTGAGTGGGATGCAATCAAAACCATGGTATCGTCAAAGGCATACGCGGAGCTCTGTAGTGAATTACGGGGAGAAAAGAAAGTTTCCCTCAAACCACCTTTGTTCGTTCCCGCAATCGTGTGATCACGTCATAAGATTTCCCAAGGTCACATTAGTGAAATATAGGGGAAGGAGCTAGCACTTCTAGGATGCACATCGAAGGTTACACTTTGAAAATTCAAAAAGGCCTCTGCGTGTATAATCCAACGACGCTGATCAAATAGAATATTATCGAAGGGTTGTTGTTTCACTTCGTGGTTTCTTGATCAATTATGATTCAGTTACACTAAATGAATCATTGTTCTTGAGCATTGGAATCATGATTCCTGAGAATTTTTTAGATTCCTGACTTGAGCGTTGGAGATGTGTAGTGTAACAGATGACGAGAGCAGGAATTAAAGTAAAATGTCATGACAGAGAGAGGTTGTTATTTCTTTGTAAATCAAGTTGGATAGTTATTCATGCATGTAGAAGGCATCCAAGCATATGTGCGAAAGAGCAGAGGGGAGGCATAGTGCATAGAACGAACATGGCACACAGAGCATAAAACGCAGAACAACAGAAAGTGCAAGAAAATGCGAGCAGGAAGACACTGATGTAGGCAGAGTAGAGAAGTGTAGCAGAACAATGATGATACTGGTAAGCCATTGATAAATACTGTATCACTGTAATTAATTTCAGAAAGAAATTATTTATATCTCAGGGTGGTAGGGTGGTGCTAGGGGGGACTGTTTTCCTCAGAGTTTCAAGTGGGTTCTTAAACATAGGGAGTTGTAGCTTCCATCTGGTTGGGGCCAGAAAAACTGAGGTGGTAGGGTGGTGCAAGGGAGAACCATTGTTCTCTGGTAGGGTGGTGCAAGGGAGAACCATTGTTCTCTGGTAGGGTGGTGCAGATGTCTAGGATGTGGTAGAGACTGGTTATGTAAATCTAGTTGTACTATATTCTAAGGATGACAAGCTAGAATTTAGCTTCAATGCTAAGGATATGAATGTTATTTTGAGTGGGCTTGCATAATCAGGATTTGTAAAAGTTATACACTTAGAATATGTCAAAGAAGTGTGGGACAAACTCATTAGCATTTATGAAGGTAATGAGAAGGTAAAGGATGCCAAGCTTCAAACCTACAGATTACAGTTTGAACAACTAAAGATGAAAAAGGATGAAATGTTGGGAATTAGTTTCTAAGATTTGAAGAACTAGTAAATGCATTGAAAGGACTTGGTGAAAAAATTGAGGAAGCCTCTTTAGTTCAGAATATTTTAAGATCTCTCCCTGATAGATTTAATACAAAAGTTTCTGCAATAGAAGAAATTAATGATCTTAAAATTATGCCTATTGACCAACTCCTAGGAATTATGACTTCTGATGAAATGAGGATAGGTAAAGATAAACCCACCTCTAGAGAAAAATCATTTAAATCAAATAATAATGAGGATTATGAGCTTGATGAAATGGAAGAAATTTTTTTGAGAAGACTAAAAAAAAGATCAGTAAAGTACCAAGGCAAGTTTCCCTTCAAATGTTTTAACTGTGGAAATATAGGTCACTTTTCATCTAAGTGTCCACACAAGAAGAAGGACTAGAACTATGAAGGTGAAGAGAAGTACAAATCCAAGAGATTTGGTAAAAATAAAAGTTTATGTGTAAAAAATGATGATTCTTCAGGAGACACAGATAGTGATTATTCTTGTGAAGATAAAGTTAATGACTTCATGCTTATGGCCAAAGAGTATTATGATTATAAAATAAAATGAAGTGATTTTAATGATGAAGAAGATGTGGTTCACTTGGAAGGAGAACTGATCAGTGCCCTAGAATAAATTGCTAGACTCGGATTTAAGAAGAAAAAGAATAAACAATTGTTGATACAGTTCGAGAAAGACAGTAAAAAACTTGATGAATAGTTTGCCCTGCTAAAAGTGGAATTAGAAGAGGCAAAGAAAATAGAGGGCATTATGAAACAACATTTATTAGAGAATAAGGCAAGATGTGAAGCCTTGGGAGAAGAGGTAGTAAAAACCAAAAAAGAGATGGAAAAGCTTAAAGCATTGTATCTCCAAAATCTTCCAAGAATTAAAGCCTCAGTAGAAATAAATGACATTCTGAGCAAACAAAGATATCCTTTTTTGAAGACTATTTTAGGTTATGTAAGTGGTTCAAGAAGAAAACAACCAGAAAACAAAGAGCCAGTAAAGATGATCAAGTTCCAAGTCAGTAGACAATCAGACCATGTGAGTAATCTACCACCAAAAGATAATAAAGATAAGATGATCCCTGATAAAAAACAAAGATATCATAAGATGGAGCTACAAATTCCAAGAAGAAATCCAACCTTCAGGTACAAAAATTTCTTCCATGGTTACTATTTTTACTACTTTACTTTTGGCCATAAGATTGGAAATTGTCAAATTAAGTTTAAAGACATGAAAATGAGGAGATCGAGAAATAAACATCTTTGCAACATAGAACTAAACAACCAATGAGAAGAAAAAATTGCACCAATCACTTTTACCTATTAAACAATGATATCAAATGCCATAACTGTCATAACTTTGGCCACCAATCCACAAACTTCCATTTGAATAATTACAAAGTAGATCCAAGGATAAAACCCTTAGCTAGAAATGCAAAGAAAGATAGTGAAAAATGTGGCCTAGTAATTTTAGCTCAAAAACAAAAAGACCCCTAGTATATAGAAAGTGGATGTTCCAATCACATGACTGGAGACAAGGATAAGTTTTTGTCTATAAGTAAAAGAAAAAAAATACATGTGACCTTTGGAAATGATGAACTAGGTAAAATCAAGGGTAAAGGGATGGTGAGTTTGAGTATTGGCAAAGGAAAATCCCAGAATGTTCTTCTTGTAGATGGGATGAAACATAATTTTCTCATTGTAAGTCAAATGTGTGACAGAGGATGTGAAGTGATGTTCACTTCCAAATATTGTAAGATAAATTTTGTAAACTCAAGACAAGTGGTGGCTAAAGGCATAAGGACAGATAATAATGTATATGTGCTGAAAGAAGATATAGAAGAATGTCATATAAGAAAACATGATGAGAGATGGTTATGGCATAGGAGACTTGGACATCTAAACTTTGACTACTTAATCAAGCTCAAAAATCTTGAGGCAATAAAAGATCTTCCAAGAATATCAAAGCCACAATATTCTGTGTGTAAACCATGTCAAGTAGGAAAGCTAACTAGGACACAGTTTAAATCCAAGATCTCTACTTCAACAAAGAAACCAATCCAATTAGTTCATATGGATCTATGTGGACCATCAAGACAGGAGGGCACATGGAAATAAAAATACTTCATGTTGATCATTGATGATTACTCCAGACTCGCTTGGGTTTCTTTTCTCAAAGAAAAAGTTAAAGCATTTGAGAAATTTAAAATATTTAAGGATTTAACTGAGAATCAAATTGGAAACAGGTTAAATGAATTAATATCAGACACAGGAGGATAATTTATGTCAAGTGATTTCAAAGAGTTATGTGATAAACATGGGATTAGGAGAGAATACACAGTCCCAAGAACTCCATAGAAAAACAAAGTATTTGAGAGGCAAAACATAACAATTCAACAAATGGCCATGTCAATGATGAATGAGAAGAACATTGATCAAACCTACTGGGTAGAAGAAATACACACAACAATCCATATTCTTAACAAAGGCCACCTCAGACCACACAGTGACAAGACACCTTATAAACTATGGTATGGAAGACCTTCTTCAATCAAACACTTCAATGTCTTTGGGAGTAAGTGCTACATAAAGAATAATAATGAAAACCTTGGCAAGTATGATGACAGGGCTGATGAAGGCATCTTCTTAGGATATTCTACCAATAGTAAAGGATATATATGCTTTAACAAAAGATTGTATAAATTAGTTGATTTCATTTATTTAAAGGTTGATGAAGGAGTCCTAGTAAGAGAGGTGAGCAATATTGAGTCTGCTACATAGGACACAGTTGAAGCCAAAGATGAATAGGTCTAAGAATCAGAAGGAGAAGACTCTGAGTTATATACAAGTACTCTGTAGGACTCAAACCAGGAGATCAGAACAAAGACACCCTTCAGAGTTATTAGGAATAATCATCATGAACATCAGATAGTTGGTCATCTAAACCAAGGAGTTTGGACAAGAAAGAAGTTGAATAATGTCTCAGAACAATCTCAGATTGTCTTTCTGTCTTTTCTTGAACCTAAAGACTTTAATGCAGCCAATGAAGATGACCATTGGGTTAAAGCCATGAATGTTGAACTTGACTAGATTGAGAAAAACAATACTTGGGAGATGGTTCCTAGACCTAAAGGTAAAAATGTCATAGGTTCCAAATGGGTCTTTAAGAATAAATTGAATGAGCAGGGACAAGTTGTCAGGAATAAAGAAAGATTGGTCTATAAGGGCTATGCACATATTGAAGGACAATAATTTGATGAAAACTTTTCACCAGTGGCAAGATTGGAATCCATTAGAATGTTTATTTCCTATGCATGTCATAAGAAGTTTAAAGTCTATCAATTGGATGTCAAGTCATGTTTTATAAATGGATATCTAAAAGAAGAAATATATATGGAACAAACAAAAGGTTTTCAAATGTTAGATAACCCTAAATTTGTCTACAAGATGAAGAACGCCTTATATGGGTTGAAACAAGCTCCTCGTGCCTAGTATTACAGTCTGGATAAGTATCTTCTAGACAAAGGGTTCAAGAGAGGAACAATTGACTGCAACCTATATATCAAAACAGAGGATAATGATTTGCTCATTGTGTTGGCCTATGTATATGACATCATCTTCAGAAGTAATAATGCTTCATTGGTACAATGGTTTTCTTCTGCCATGTAGTCTGAATTTGAAATGTCTATGATAGGGGAACTATCATTTTTTCTTAATTTGTGAAATACTCATAGGTTTGAAGGAATATTTCTTTCTCACGAGAAATATCTAAGATAATTGTTGAAAAGGTTCCAAATGGAAGATTCTACACCTGTTAGTACACCTGTGGTGGTTGTTTGCAAGCTCATTAAAGATGATATTTCACCTAATGTTGATCAAAGAACATATCAATCAATGATAGGCAGTATTTTGTACATCACATCATCTCATCCTGATATAATGCAAGTTGTTGGAATGGTAGGTCATTATCAGTCTGCTCCTAAACAAAGTCATTTAGCATATGTCAAGAGGATATTCAAATATTTGAAGGGTACAATGACTTATGGTCTTTGGTATCCTAGAAATCAAAATTTTCAATTAACTGCATATTCAGATGTTGATTAGGTAAATTGTTTGGATGGGCGAAAGAGCACCAGTGGAGGTGCATTATTCTTAGTTGATTCGTTAGTGTCATGGCTTAGTAAGAAGCAACGATCTATTTCGTTATCGACTACATAGGCAGAGTACATTGTTGTTGCTACTTGTTGCACTCAGATTTTATGGATGATACAAACTCTTGCAAATTTAAAGATTACTTATACTGATCCAATTCCACTTCACTGTGATAACACTAGTGCCATCAGTGTCTCAAAAAATCATATTCTTCATTCAAATACTAAGAATATACTGATAGAATATCATTTTCTCAAAGAACAGGTTACAAACAGAGTTGTTCAGCTACATTTTATTCCAACCACACAACAAATTGCAAACATCTTTACTAAACCCCTAGCCATGACACCTGTTGACACTCAGAACTGAAATGGGCTGCGACAAATCAATCCTGAGGCAACCTCGAACCACTTTGTATTGGGAGCTGCCCCTTCCAACCCGAGAGGGATCTCTTGAACAATGTCACAATAGGAATTTAAGTAGCGTGAAAAAGGTGGGCAGATTTATGGGTAAATGATGGTCTTAGATTTTTGGAGTTTGGGTGTTAAACCAGGGAAATGGTCCATTGGGCATGGAGTCAAATGAAAACCGAGAAAAAGAGACAATTGCAGAGATCGAATAACTTGTGGAAAGTGAGGCAAAGTAAGTCTATATTTCAGCGCTTTGATAAATCATGATGCGATAGGGGAAAGAAAAAGGAAAGGCCGACGTAGCAAAGGGTACATGCAGAGTTCTGAAAATGCAGATTGGTCTTACACAACTGATAGCTGGTGCAGAGGAAAGGCAATAAACATTTGCAGAAAACCCAAACCCTTTCGTTACAGTAGTGGTCGTACTAAAGTGTAACGAAGCCCATCAGTTAGAGGAAAAAAAAATGTAACGCAGTCGTAATGGATTAAGGAAGACATAAAGAGATGGTAAAAACAATTTCAACTGCGAGTAAGGAAACACATAAATGAAATCCAAACAGTTTTAAAACAACTAAAAGAGAAGAAAACATGCTGAAAGAAATCGACCGTGATGACTCTCACAGTCGCAAGTAAACATCTTTTTTATTACTCCAATAATGGCTTACACAATAACTCAGCAATTACAATGAATCTCTCTTGACAGAGATTTTTCTCCCAGTCCTGCACTCATGCGCCCCCCCTCTTTCTCTTACATCTCCTGCCTTAAAAAGGAAAAAATCTAATCTAAAACTCTTTGAGTTCCAATGAATGAAAAACATTTTATCTTCTGGAACTCTACGGCTGCTGAGTGCATCTGCCAGCTCTGCAGGTTACTCGAACCGTTACCAATGGCTTTGACAAATGGACAAAATGGTCCCTGTAGTTGTAATGGATTTCTGGACGGATCGACAGGTTTTCGTTATTCCTTGCGTGTGTCTTAATCTGCATGCTGGATCATCTGCCTGGGAATATGTAATTTCAATCAACAACGACCCCAAGGATAGACCTACGTCCATACACAATTCGCTCTCTGAGCATGGACATATCCCGAATGAGATACCAGAGAAAACAACACCATATGAGAGTTGCCAAGCCCTAAATAGATGATCAAATCCCAACTGAGATACAAATGAAAAGAACTAAATGACTCAATATTTTATTCTTCCATGGCATAGTGAAACAAATCATTGAACATCATTTGTCAAGCAAAGAAAATATTCATGGCCTTTTTCCTTCAAGAAATTCCTTTATAGTGATCGATGGGTTGGTTTCTATGGAAAGTTGCGCTGCTACACCCATGGCTACTGATATGAGATCTTCTCGCACGCTGACAGTAGATGCTTGATTCCTCTTTTTTCTAATAGCAGACAGAAATTCAAGGTGTTCCAAGTAACTAGATCTATAATGCAGACCCGCTTTCATCATGGACCTCTGTAGTCTAGACTCCTGCTCGTCCACCAGCCCGGGTTCCAATACGTACAATACTCTCTGGCACAAATGCCTCACCCTTCCCGATGTCACCAACCACGTAAACCACCTACTCATTTTTACCACCCTCAGCAAACATACAAAGGTTGAGCATAGCGTGAGATCCATTGTCATATTCCACAATTACATATGTATTGTCAAGGATATCTGGTATCTTCCCATCATATTCTTCATCCTTATGATTGGCATCGTGTGAACCAGAAGCTATCACCCAAACAAGATTCGCTCCAATTATCAGATTCGTGAGGTCCGAGAAGTGGCAACACTTCTCAACTAAGGTGCTATCGCTCACGACTTGCTTCTTCCAGCTGTGACCCAAAAACTCGTTCACAGAGATGGAATTTTGGCCATGCATGAGAGGAGATATCCGGTAACCCCATATCCACCAGCCTTTGACGCCCTGTTGAGAGGGAAGAAATCCATCGAGGAGAAAAATAATAACCCTCGCAAAAGAACCCAATATGTTGGCTACGATCGTGGTCCGACCCAATGATGCGATGAACCGAAACAGTGCAGTGGCCATATGATGCTCTTGCAACTGCAGTCTGCTTTGATGTTCGTGTGACAAATATACCTTCAATACTTTGTATTATTTTTCTTCGCTCGAACATTCCACATTTCAGCGCAGTTTGGGACCTCTAGAGGTATCTAGCTCCTTCAACGATATACAATGTTTAAGACCTTCCAACTCGATGCAGTTCTGGACACTTATCATTCAAGGATTTTTAGGGGCGCCAACCCTTGTATCCTCTTCAGCTTCGCATATTGATATGCCTCGAATTCTTCCAAAGATACCAATGTGTCTATTGATGAATTATGACTGGAGGTATACCATATCAAATGGGCGATTTGAAAAATCTATCAGCCCTGTACAGGTAGCCGTTTCACTTAGCAATGTTAATGCTCTGACAACCTGTGTGTTACGTAGATTTTCTTCGGATACCCAGCCCGCGATCAACCCTAGGTCGTCCACTAACAATGGCGCCTCTATTCTCGCCAGGAAATTCTTACCTTGTTGTAGTTGCTGGACGCAGAATTCCAAATACTTGATAGCCTCATGTGTCTCATCCTTTGCACGTGATTCAATAGAGTAACGCATCAACGCAGGAATCGGTCTCCTTGGTTTCAAATTATTTGCAACCTTCCAAGCCTCAACCGTTTCATGCACATGTCAAAGATAGGCCGCAATACCTGGAAGACATTCCTCTGTTTGTCGGAGTTTTCGGTGTAACATGCATCGCCATTGCCTGATTACATGTGAAGAACTCCGTGGAGATTAATCCCGCTGTGAATGATTTTCACATCTAGGCTATCGTTATCCATTGCCATTTTTGTGACTTCATCTGAATCAGGCTGGGTCTCCATTTAGAGAGACAACAAGCAACCGATAGAATGATAGAATTGAAAAGAGCGCTTGAAAATAGAGGAGCCTAGATCTATCCATCTTGAAATAATCACGCATGCATGCAGTCGATGTAGAAAATCTAGCTGATGATAAGAGTGAAATCCTCAGGGTGTTAGACTTCCAAAGCCACATGCGAAGTTGCTGGTGAAAACTGCACTTAAGAATCCTTTTCAACATCATAGTTGATTTGTTTCCACCCACAACCAGATGTGATTGACTCGGAATTTTTGTGTCCATGGTCGGTCCGATCACTGACTTCACTTCGCAAATTTTGAAAGTTTTCAAACACGCCTATGGCTTTTCTTATGTCCTGTGTTAATAAAATAAATGGGCGATCGAGTTGACTGGGAGGTAGCTACAATTTCGCAGGCTTATGTCCCGTTTTGATAAAAATAAACATTGAGATAACATACACTGCTACTCGAGATATAGCAACTTCAAAATGAGGGCATCGTGTAGGAGTTCTATTCCTTAAGGCATCAGGGAGAGTTTGTCAAATATCATATGAGGTTAACAGAGCCTTTCTTTGATAATCAATATGAGGTTAACAGAGCCTTTCTTTGATAATCAGTAATAGAATGTTTTATATGCATTCTAATGCATAGAAACTCTCTAGGATCTCTGATCAATGCCTGATGATATTGAAAAATAGTGGAAGTTATGAGAATAATCATCTCTAACCATCAAATTTGAGTTAAACTCTGCTTGTGTATAAAACTCATTAATGACCTCCTTGTCATGAACAATCAGCTGTGTATCCACCACCTCCTATTGTCACTAAATCTAGTCTACACATAAAAAGTATTGAAGTCATTGGACTCACGGCATCCCCATTGATAATCTCTGTTACAACATAGGCTCCAACTAGGGATGGTGCTTTCCTGAAAGTGCCAAGAACCGTAGACCAAGTGCCTTCATCCATTTGGCTATGGAGTTGTAATTTATATCAAAACCATACTGGATACTGAACTGAAAACATATTGAAAACTACTGCTGCAATCTAGTGCTTGAAGTCAAGATTATTTATATACATCACCTACTCTAACTACTGAAAAAATTTCCAGCATCAAATGATACGAAAATGCCAGTGAAGCCAATCCAACAATTGCCTACTTACTTTAAATTTTTTACACTTTCTTCAAGCAGGCTGAAAAAGGAAGTTGACAATCCCCATCTGACCTGTTGGTGATCACGGATGTGAAAACCCTTCATCAATCCTTGTAACCAAACATTCATGAAAGAGCATATTCCTCCATTAAATGAATCCAAAAGATCAACAAAAGGGTCTTGGAAGAACATATCATACTGAGGTTTTAAGACATCAATGACTATTCTATGTTCTGATTCATGGTGCTCAGGATCATTGAACATGGAAGCCATATCTTTTTCATGAAACAAAACAGAGTCTAAAATCTGACCTTCTGGCAGGAAATCGTCATAAACAGGTTCACTAACTTGCTGGGAAGTTCCATGGAATAGATGACTGTCACCATTTAAAAATAGATTTACATTTTCAGAGATGGAAGAAATCTGACACTCATATCCGGGAGTGTGTGAAAGATGTAAATCTATGTGAGTAGGGGTTGCAACAGAGTTGTGCAGGGGTAGACCCTTCTCTTCCTTAGTTAATGGAGAAGGTGGTCTCTGTATTTCCTGAATGAAACAACCATCATTCCTTTCTATCTCTTTTGCAGGCTGACTGTGATGCCGAATCTCTTCTTCTTGAGTAAGTTCACAAGATCCAACATCTTTATGAACCAACTCCTCCTCATACTGATCGTCTTCATCAACTTGAGAAATTTTTGTTCTTTCTTCCTCCTCAAGAGGACATGTATCACAACAATCTTCAAAAAGGATTTCAACAGAATATATCCTCCTACAATGTTGATGAAAAAGTGCATGAAAGCATCTCAATGAAGGAATACTGGAATGGGGTAAAGATTTATACCAGAGTCTAGCATCTCCTCCCAATGAAAACATAAACCATTTCATGAGGACATCTTCATGATGTACATTTAATTCCTCCATGATCTTGTGGAACTCAAACAAATGTTGACCAGGATTGTCGTCTTCATATTCTCCAAATTTAGGAAGGATATCTGCCCAAATTTTAACGTCTAGAACAGTGTTTGGAAAGCCACAAACATTTGCAAAGTCCAGAGGAGAAAACCTTGCAGCAATTCGAGCAGCGAACGAGCTCAACATTTGAGACCAGTGGAGTCGCCAACAACATCATGTAGAGTCTACGAACCAAGGAGTCGCCCGGTGAATGATAACAGCCAATTGTATGCCTATTCCTTGTTCACCATCAAGAGATAGATCTGAACTTTGTCCTATCCCAGGGAAGATAACCTCGTCCTCCGTCCCTGGCAATGACGCCAAAAATGTTGACACTCAGAACTGAAATGGGTTATGGCAAATCAATCCCGAGGCAACCTCGAACCACTTTGGATTGGGAGCTGCCCCTTCCAACCCGAGAGGGATCTCTCGAACAATGTGACAATAGGAATTTAAGTAGCGTGAAAAAGGTGGGCAGATTTATGGGTAAATTATGGTCTTAGATTTTTGGAGTTTGGGTGTTAAACCAGGGAAATGGTCCATTGGGCATGGAGTCAAATGAAAACCGAGAAAAAAAGACAATAGCAAAGATCGAATAGCTTGCGGAAAGTGAGGAAAAGTAAGTCTATCTTTCAGTTCTTTGATAAATCATGATGCGGTAGGGGAAAGAAAAAGGAAAGGCCGACGCAGCAAAGGGTACATGCAGAGTTCTAAAAATGCAGATTGGTCTTACATAGCTGATAGCTAGTGCAGAGGAAAGGCATTAAACATTTGCAGAAAACCCAAACCCTTTCTTTATAGTAGTGGTCTTACTAAAGTGTAACGAAGCCCATCAGTTAGAGGGAAAAAAAATGTAATGCAGCCGTAATGGATTAAGGAAGACATAAAGAGATGGTAAAAACAATTTCAGCTGGGAGTAAGGAAACAAATAAACGAAATCCAAACAGTTTTAACACAGCTAAAAGAGAAGAAAGCATGCTGAAAGAAATCGACCGTGATGAATCTCACAGTCACAAGTAAACATCTTTTTTATTACTCCAATAATGGCTTACACAATAACTCAACAATTACAATGAATCTCTCTTGACAGACATTTTTCTCCTAGTCCTGTGCTCATGCTCCCCCCCTCTTTCTCTTACATCTCCTGCCTTAAAAAAGAAAAAATCTAATCTAAAACTCTTTGAGTTTCAGGGAATGAGAAACATTTTATCTTCTGAAACTCTCTGGCTGCTAAGTGCATCTTCCAGCTCTGCAGGTTACTCGAACCGTTAGCAATGGATTTGACAAATGGACAAAATGGTCCCTGCAGTTGTAACGGATTTCTGGACGGATCGACAGATTTCCGTTATTCCTTGCGTGTGTCTTAATCTGCACGCTAGATCATCTGCTTGGGAATATGTAATTTCAATAACAACGACCCTAAGGATAGACCTAGGTCCATACACAATTCGCTCTCTGAGCATGGACAAATCCCGAATGAGATATGAGTGAAAACAACACCATATGAGAGTTGCCAAGGCCTAAACAGATGATCAAATCCCAACTGAGATACAAATGAAAAGAACTAAATGACTCATTATTTTATTCTTCCATGGCATAGTAAAACAAATCATTGAACATCATTTGTCAAGCAAAGAAAATATTCATGGCCTTTTTCCTTCAAGAAATTCCTTTATAGTGATCGATGGGCCGGTTTCTATGGAAAGTTGCGCTACTACACCCATGGCTACTGATATGAGATCTTCTCGCACGCTGAAAGTAGATGCTTGATTCCTCTTTTTTCTAATAGCAGCCATAAATTCAAGGTGTTCCAAGTAACTAGATCCGTGATGCAGACCCGCTTTCATCATGGACCTCTGTAGTCTGGACTCCTGCTCGTCCACCAGCTCGGGTTCCAATACGTACAATACTCTCTGGCACAAATGCCTCACCCTTCCCGATGTCACCAACCACGCAAACCTCCTGCTCATTTTTACCACCCTCAACAAACATACAAAGGTTGAACATAGCGCGAGATCCATTGTCATATTCCATAATTACATATGCATTGTCAGGGATATCTGGTATCTTCCCATCATATTGTCCATCCTTATGATTGACGTCGTGTGAACCAGAATCTATCACCCGAACAAGATTCGCTCCAATTATCAGATTCGTGAGGTCCGAGAAGTGGCAACACTTCTCAACTAAGGTGCCATCGCTCACGGTTGACTTCTTCCAGCTGTGACCCAAAAACTCGTTCACAGAGATGGCATTCTGTCCATGCATGAGAGGAGATAGTCGGTAACCCCATATCCACCAGCCTTTGATGCCCTGTTGAGAGGGAAGAAATCCACCGAGGAGAAAAATAATAACCCCCGCAAAAGAACCCAATATGTTGGCTACGATCGTGGTCCGACCTAATGATGTGATGAACCGAAACAGTGCAGTGGTCGTCTGATGCTCTTGCAACTGCAGTCTGCTTTGATGTTCGTGTGACAAATATACCTTCAATACTTTGTATTATTATGCTTCGCTCGAACATTCCCCATTTCAGCGCAGTTTGGGACCTCTAGAGGTATCTAGCTCCTTCAACGATATACAATGTTTAAGACCTTCCAACTCGACGCAGTTCTGGACACTTATCATTCGAGGATTTTTAGGGGCGCCAACCTTTGTATGCTCTTCAACTTCACATATTGAGATGCCTCGAATTCCTCCAAATATACCAATGTGTCTGTTGATGAATTCTGACTGGAGGTATACCATATCAAATGGGCGATTTGAAAAATCTGTCAGCCCTGTGCAGGTAGCCGTTTCACTTAGCAACGTTAATGCTCTGACAGCCTGTGCGTTATGTAGATTTTCTTCGGATACCCAGCCCACGATCAACCCTAGGTCGTCCACTGACAATGGTGCCTCTATTCTCGCTGGGCAATTCTTACCTTGTTGTAGTTGCTAGACGCATAATTCCAAATACTTGATAGCCTCATGCGTCTCATCCTTTGCACGTGATTCATTAGAGTAACACATCAACGCAAGAATCAGTCTCCTTGGTTTCAAATTATTTGCAACCTTCCAAGCCTCAACCGTTTCGTGCACATGTCAAAGATAGGCTGCAATGCCTGGAAGACATTCCTCTATCTGTCGGAGTTTTCGGCGTAACATGCATCGCCATTGCCTGAGTACATGTGAAGAACTTCATGGAGATTAATCCCACTGTGAATGATTTTCACATCTAGACTATTGTTATCCATTGCCATTTTCGCGACTTCATTTGAATCGGGCTGGGTCTCCATTTAGAGAGACAACAAGCAACCGATAGAATTATGGAATTGAAAGGAGCGCTTGAAAATAGAGGATCCTAGATCTATCCATATTGAAATAATCACGCACGCACACAGTCGATGTAGAAAATCTAGCTGATGATAAGAGTGAAATCCTCAGGGTGTTAGACTTCCAAAGCCACACGCGAAGTTGTTGGTGAAAAATGCACTTAAGAATCCTTTTCAACATCATAGTTGATTTGTTTCCACCCACAACCGGATGTGATTGACTCGGAATTTTTGCGTCCATGGTCGGTCCGATCACTGACTTCACTTCGCAAATTTTGAAAGTTTTCAAACACGCCTACGGATTTTCTTATGTCCCGTGTTAATAAAAGAAATGGGCGGTTGAGTTGACTGGGAGGTAGCTACAATTTCGCAGGCTTACGTCTCGTGTTGATAAAAATAAACATTGAGATAACATACAATGCTACTTGAGATAGAGCAACTTCAAAATGAGGGCATCGTGTAGGAGTTCTATTCCTTAAGGCATCAAGGAGAGTTTGTCAAATATCATATGAGGTTAACAGAGCCTTTCTTTGATAATCAATATGAGGTTAACAGAGCCTTTCTTTGATAATCAGTAATATAATGTTTTCTATGCATTCTAATGCATAGAAACTCTCTAGGATCTCTGATCAATGCCTAATGATATTGAAAAATAGTGGCAGTTATGAGAATATTTCTCTCTAACCATCAAATCTGAGTTAAACTCTGCTTGTGTATAAAACTCATTAATGACCTCCTTGTCATGAACAATCAGTTGTGTATCCACCACCTCCTGTTGTCACTAAAGTTGGTCTACACATAAAAAGTATTGAAGTCATTGGACTCACGGTGTCCCCATTGATAGTCTCTGTTACAACAACACCATTTGAATATCTATGTCAGAAGATGGGTGTCATCCCTTCTCTCACCTAATAGAGTCCATCCTATGAGGGGGAGTATCTGTTTGTTGAATATCTGATACCTCCAAAAATTACTGCAACAGCTGAGGGGGAGCATGTTTTCCTTGAAATTGATGTCAAAGGGGGAGAAAAGGTGTTGTCTAGATGCTATAGTTGGAGGTCTAAGAAGAATAGTGCATCCTTTAGTGTTTTAAATCAATTCCAAAGGGGGAGATTTTTGGCATGTTTACAATAAGAGTGTTCTTGTCATTGATGGCAAGAACAGAAGGAGGAGAAGAAGGAGAGAAAGCTCAGGAGGAAGAGATACATTTGTCGTTGGATCACCGATCCAAAGGACCTTCAACTGAATACCCGACAACCGTTGGATCATTCTAAGTGGAAGGATAGGATAAGATAGAAGAGCAACACCGAAGATAGATCGATCCATTGATCTAAGAACATGATCGACAAAAAACACTTGGTTCACGTCAAAATTTGTGAGGAGGTTATTGTTCAGGGAATCTCACTTTTAGAGAATTGAAAACTTGAAAGTTGAATTACCCAAAGCCCAAAATCTGAAATGAATAAGGACCATGGGATCTTGATAAAATGTGATGATCGTTAGATTAAGGAGAAACACGTCATCAGACCACGTCTACAAGGACATGTGGCAGGCCATGTCAGCAAGGACACATGGCACAATCAGAGAATGACAAGTGTCAAGTTGAATCGCCATTTCAAGTACATGAAAATCACAAATCTGAGTGACACGTGGCAACTACTCGGCTCATGACACACCATCAAGTGATGTAACTAATTTATGTCACTTCGGGAGTTTTATTTTGGGAGTTTTACCACTAGCACTTGCCCAAAGTCCTGAATTATCGAATGCTAAAGTCCCGAAGTGGACACAAAACGTCTGATATGAATATCACTTTAGGAGCATTCTCAATCGTCGATCTACTACAGTGGTAGGATAATGTAAGTGGAAATATTAACCGACAACAAGCGGTCTCCACCACTTATGACTTACTCAACAGGTGATCACTTTGGAGAAAAATGGAGCAGCGATTAGCCTAAATACCTAAAGTCCCAGGGTCGAAGGCCCGAGGGATGAAGAAGATCCAAGTCGCCGATTTCCAGAAGGACCTGTGGCAAAAGTCTGTGCTATTCAAGGAAAAAACTTCCAGAGATAGTGAAGGAAGTGAAGTTGAGATTTGAAATCCCTGAAGCCCAAAGATTTGAAGGAGTTGAGGACCATCGATATGTAGGAGGACACACGTCAATATATTGTGAACTCCAGGTATGAAATACTCCAGAGGAAAGAAGAGAGTGAAAGCATTGAAGCCCTGAAGTGAATCTCGACCATTGATCGAGAAGGGTGCCAAGGGCCATAGATCTGGTCTTGGTAGAAAGTGTCGAAGTCCCAAAGTAGACTGGAGGTGTTGATTTGAGGAGGACACATGGCAGGAATCTCTAGACTCCAGCTAAAAGAGTTCTGGGAGAGCGTGAAGGTTGAGAATTGAAATCGCCAAATCCCAGAGTAGTGAAGCAGATCTCGACCATTGATCAAGAAAATGGAGACATGTCAGTGGATTTTCAAATCCAGAAGACTGACATATGGAGGAAAGATGGGTTTGAGAGTTGAAACTTCCGAAGACCGGATCATGAAATAAGCCGTAGCCGTTTATTTGGAAGGGAGATACGTGTCAACAGATTGTGGAGATATGTGATCGTGAGTGGAAGGAGGAAAGGAGGAAGATAATAGTCGTTGATCGAGAGGCATCAGCAAGTGATTGGAAATCAATGGTCATGCTCAATTGCGGGGTCAGAACATGCTCAAGTCTTAATTTTTCTTGAGCGGGCCGCAATAAAAAACACAGTATTGCCAAAGGCATGTGTGGAGCTCTGTAGTGAATTGCAGGGAGAAAAGTGGGTTTCCCTCAAACCTCCTTTTGTCGCGCCCGAAATCATGTGGTCATGTGATAACATCGCCCAAGGTCACATCAATGTAAGATAGGGGAAGGATCTAGCACTACTAGGCTGCACATCGGAGGTTACTCATTGAAAATTCAAAAATTCCTTTGCGTGTATAATCCAACAACGTTGATCAAACCGAATATGATCAAAGGGTTGTTGTTTCACTTTGTGTTTTCTTGATCAGTTACAATTCAGTTACACTAATTGAATCATTGTTCCTGAGCGTTGGAATCATGATTCCTGAGCATTTTTGAGATTCTTGACTTGAGCGTTGGATATGCAGAGTGTAATGGATGATGAGATAAGGAATAAAAGTAAAATGTCGTGACAGAGAGAGCTTGTTGTTTCTTTGTAAAGCAAGTTGGATAGTTATTCACGCATGTAGAATTAAACCAAGAGTATGTGAAAAAGTGAAGAGGGGAGGCATAGTGCATAGAACAGACATGGCGCATAGAGCATAAAATGCTGAAGAACAGAAAGCACAAGAATATGCAAGAAGGAAGACATTGATGCAGGCAGAGCAGAGCAGCGTAGGAAAACAGTGATGAGACTGGTAAGCCATTGATAAATATTGTATCATTGTAATAAATTTTAGAAAGAAAAGATTTATATTTGAGGGTGGTAGGATGGTGATAGGGAGGACTGGTGTCCTCAGAGTTTCAAGTGGGTTCTTGGACATAGTGAGTTGTATCTTCCATCTACTTACAACCAGAAAAACCAGGGTGGTAGGGTGGTACAAGGGAGAACCATTTTTCTATGTTATACAGGTTGGTGCCTGTGTGACTGGAAGTTGGTGCTTCCATCCAGTTGATGCTGGAACACTCAGGGAGTTGGTGCTTCCTTCTAGTGGGTGCTAGAGAAACCAGGGAGTTGGTGTTCCTAGCAAGTTGCATCTTGTAAAACAAAGGTGGTAGCCTCACAAAGAGTTGGTGCTCATAAGAATGATAATGTACAGAAAATAAATATTACTTATCATATTAAGAAGAAGAGGTTTTATCCCTTTATGGATTTCCTCAGGAATATCTGTCTCTGTATACTTCATATGTGTGATTGATGTTGAATACTCTATTGTTTACTTCCCTGAATTATTGTGATCATCATTGAGTGTTCTGTAATGAGTTTAAAATGGGTATAATTGTTTAAGCATAGTAACAACTGATTCACCCCCCCCCTCTCAGTTGTCTAACACTTTGTTATGGGTATATTTACGAATTCACCTCTTGGAATGACATTTTGATTACATTGAATATCAACAAATTCCTAGATGTCTAAGTACATTGACAGATGCATTGGCTAATTATGTATTAGAAAGACATTTGAGAAATTTATAAATCCAATCACACTTTTTACAAAAACAAGTAGGCTGGTAGGAAATTTATATTTATAATGATTAAATTTTACAAAAACATATTTTTTCCAAAGAACAAAATATAAAAAATGTGAAACTCATGGCTTCTTGTACAAAAAGCATCAAGGGTGTTTCTCTCTATAAAAAGCAACTGCCCTTGCTACCCTATAGAGAAATTAACGAATATATGCGTACATGTCAACTGTGTGGTGTTGGTAGTGCCAAGGAAGCTCATCCATTGTGGCATAGGGACATGCATGGTCAGTCCCTCTAGGTTCTGTTCTATAGCCTCCAAATTTGCGGCAGCCACCCCTGCTACAACACCTCTCTCTCCGTGCCTCTGGATGGGAGATGATCCCCATGGAGGATAATGCCCCACATCTGCATTGATTTGAGCACTTGATTAGTCATCAGATAAATAACACAAAAAACATTTTATATCACTAAAATTGTCAGGCTGCTAAATTGAAGATTCGAATGACCTGAAACACTAAATTGTCAAACCAGGGTTGGTAAACTTTGAGTTGCTACATTGTATGTGCGGGTAAGGCTCTAATCGCTATCTGAATGCTATCCTTAGAAGAAAACACAAACTCACTCTGAGAACTTGAATCCTAATGATTATCCTGAAACTCAGCATTTCCTATTTGAGTCATCAACAAAAAATAGTCATATGCTTTAAATACTGGTGCTTCTATTTCCATGCAGAAGTATGATTTCACAAGATTATTCCACCACTACTTTTAATCATCTATCATCACCATTTCGATTCAAGACATGACAAAAAAGAGTATTTTCGGAAATGCATTCATTCTGAACATCAAAAATAAGTCTAATTCTGTCTACAGGAAAACACAGAAGTACTCTACTTACCCTACCGGTACCGGAAGCTCCCTCTACTTTAACTGTAATCTATCTATTCTAATTAAGCAGGGTAACTAACTATTTAAAAAAGCAAAGTTCATGCCGATTCTAAGTTATGTTCGAATAAAAAACTGGAAGCCAAACAAACCACATTCATGCTCTAAACCCTACAGGCATCAGTTATGCATTCAATACTTAGCAACGTCAAAGATAACAGTACGCTGGAATGATTCAGTTGAGGAATAAATAAACACAACTTTGAACGAGTCAATTCTGAAACTTTAAACTATCGTGTAAGCAAACACTAACACACTGAAATGACTAAATCTATGACAAGGTAAAGCAGTGCCTTGCACCTGTTTGGCGGGCCCAACCAAACGGCACAAATGTTGTAAGTGACAACCAGAGCCGACTATAACATTCTATGAAAACATGGTGTAACTTCACGCTTCATTAACTCATAAGAAAAATACTCAGATCGTATGATAGTCGGGTAACATAACGTAACAGTAGTTTGTATTCAAAAACATGTGTTCACGATGTAACATAATCCAACCCGTTCTCAGGAGTGATCACGGGTTTATATATAAATCCTCCTGTTTTTTAACAGTCTAAAACAAAGATACATAAAACAAACGGATCACCCGATCCGAAAATAGCTTGGAATCAAGTTTTAAAACGTACTTCACATCTTCGTGACACGTAGTGTCACAAAGTGTGAACGATGGAGAATTAACGACCCAATTTTATCATTATGCCTTCAAGCACCTTGTGGGCGATGACTCCAGCTGTCATGCGAATCTCTCTGTCTCTCATTCGATCCATAACGCACAGATCTTGAGCGGCTCCAGTGGTATCTCCACGGGTACGAGTTGGTACCTGGTACCGACATCCTGTTCCAAAAATAGAAGTGGTACCTAACCCAAGTGACATTAGTTCCAATATCAATTTAAAGCATCAAAGTGCATAAAAATAGCTTGAAATGTAAAGATACCTTAAGTAACCCCATTGAATGGTAGGGAGATGTCAACTATGTCAAAACAAGGCCAAAAGGGTGGTACTGGGTATATAAATGGAGGTCTGTGGAATATAATATAGGCAAAAACATGATCAAAACCGGAGACCAACATGCCCCCACACTGAATTCCTTGCCTGTCCTCAAGCAACAAAAATCAAAAGCTGGTAGCCATCAGAGGGTTGTAGCGGCTGCAACTAGCATTTGTAGCCTCTCCTGCTTCTTCAGATTCCTAATTTCTTTCTTGAGGGCTCTGTTGATTATGACATGCTTTCTGGCAATCCTCTGAAGTTGCCTGTTCCTTTTGAAAATATCTTTATTCCTCTGCTTTAACCTTTCAATTTTTGACAAGAGGTGAGTTACCCTGAGCTTCAGGAGTTCGTTTTCGGTTTTAATATGTCTGTCCAATACAATGTACTGATGCAACTTCTCCTTCAATCTGCTATTCTTGCTCTCTAGTTTCACCACCATTGGTTTCAAGGACCGACTGGAGGAAATCTCGCAGTGGGTTTCAAACGTTTGGTCTTGTCCCGACTGTGATGGAGGGCTAGACGCATGGGTAAACTCCTCTAGGCTTTGAGCAGGGGTGTGAACTCTATCGGAATCATGATTTGGACTGAGTTCAGGAGTAAACTCATCTGGGCCGCGCTCATAAGTGTCAACTGGATCAAAATTATGGTCTGGACTGAATTCAGGGGTGAACTCATTTGGGCTTCATTCATAGGTGTCAGTTGGACTAGGTCCGGGAGTGGATTCTCTTGGCATCTGAACAGGGGTACCAGTTGGTACTTGTATTGCCTCATTCTGCACAATTCCCTTGGGCGTGGTAGCCTGCCGATTTGTTTTACGGTTTTTTCGGATGAGTTGGGACAGAGTCCAGGTCATCTCGGAAGGCTCTGGAGCCTCCTCGTGACCATCCATACTTTCCAATCTCTCTTGTGGAGGGTAACTGGGCACCGAGTTTTCCATTCCCGACAATACGCTTTTACACCTTCTCTTCGGGTTCCTCCTAGGCTTATCAGTTGACTCGGCTAGTTCCTCCACATCAATTATGTTCTCGGCAGCTGGGGGAGAACTCAGGACTTCAATGTTCACCTCTGTAGGTGTGGTGGCCTTCCCAGTTTCAGTATTGACTTCTACCTCGTCATCAATTGGAGGTTTGGGCTCAAGGTCCCCAACATGGTCTTTAGTTAGGGTTTTGACTTTCTTTTTCCTGGAGTTCAACTTTTTGTGTGAGGGAATAGGCTTCACACTCCTAGCTTTAGACTGGGAACAAGCAAGGGTTTTTACAGTGAAGTGGTCCCAAGTTTCTTGCTTCTTCGACAGTGCAGATGTGATCAATATTTTAACTAGACCAAAGTGAAATAAAATCCCCCGAAACCATTAGCCTTTTGGACCTGTTCGGCCATCCTTTTTAAACTTTTCAACAAGAAATAGGGTATGTTCAGCAGAGTACCTGTGAAGTGTAACAGAAGTCGCGCATGGCAGGGGAATATAATGGTATATCGACTCTCACACGTAAGGTAACACTGGAGGATGACCAACAATTGAGCCCACTGTGGTTCCAGCCAAGACCGCGATGTTCCCTCGGACCATGGTGTTTTCCGGTACTGAGGTTTTAACAACTGTGTACAGAGCGTTTTATCAACCGGCTGCCCCTTCGTCCATCTTTGGCCTGTGGTGGGCAATTGAATTGCCTCCGAAATGAACTTCTCCATGACCTTGAATTCGAGCTCACCTACTTTGGCGGACCCACCCTCAAAATTCAGAGCAAACTGGAGCGTGATTGCATCGTTATATCCGTCAAACTTCTTCAGAAACGGCTCCCACCCCGCTTGCTTAAGAATATCTCTGGTTGCCTCATATTCCAGAAGGGCTTCCAAGTCGGCGTATGTTTCTGGTTCGTGGCGATTCACTACCATGGCTCTACTTGGTATCACAGGGGAAGTCTATCGGTGGTAGCGAAGGTTGGATGAGGGCGATGAAGGGAGAGAATGGGATGAAAGGAACGGTCGGGAAGAAAATTATATGAGAAGATTTGAATTGTCGTGGAGGTAGATAGGGTGTCGGAACATGATGAGAGTCGTACGAGGGTGTAGAGTTATCATATCCGAGTCAAATCGAGCTTAGTTCCGGTAATGGTGTATGTTTATGACATGAGATGTCATGGTAGGTTAGTTCATTAAGTACAGGTCGTGGAAATGATGAAACGTCATGGAGTAATCAAGGTACCCTTAGTTCAACTATTAGTATGCAAATTAATACAGTAAACCAATACGAACTAAACACACCTGAGTTACATTACCTCTCCCCATTGTTATGCAAGTCT
>ML800227.1:0-19901 GCA_009831015.1 Picea engelmannii | reverse complement strand
CAATACTCAGCAACGTCAAAGATAACAGTACGCTGGAACGATTCAGTTGAGGAATAAATAAACACAACTTTGAACGAGTCAATTCTGAAACTTTAAACTATCGTGTAAGCAAACACTAACACACTGAAATGACTAAATCTATGACAAGGTAAAGCAGCGCCTTGCACCTGTTTGGCGGGCCCAACCAAATGGCACAAACGCTGTAAGTGACAACCAAAGCCGACTATAACATTCTATGCAAACATGGTGTAACTTCACGCTTCATTAACTCATAAGAAAAATACTCAGATCGTATGACATTCGGGCAACATAACGTAACAACAGTTTGTATTCAAAAACATGTGTTCACGATGTAACATAATCCAACCCGTTCTCAAGAGTGATCGCTGGTTTATATATAAATCCTCCTGTTTTTTAACAGTCTAAAACAAAGATACATAAAACAAACGGATCCCCCGATCCGAAAATAGCTTGGAATCAAGTTTTAAAATGTACTTCACATCTTCGTGACACGTAGTGTCACGAAGTGTGAACGATGGAGAATTAACGACCCAGTTTTATCATTATGCCTTCAAGCACCCTGTGGGCGATGACTCCAGTTGTCATGCGAATCTCTCTGTCTCCCATTCGATCCATAATGCACAGATCTTGAGTGGCTCCAGTGGTATCTCCACGGGTACGAGTTGGTACCTGGTACCGACATCCTGTTCCAAAAATAGAAGTGGTACCTAACCCAAGCGACATTAGTTCCAATATCAATTTAAAGCATCAAAGTGCATAAAAATAGCTTGAAATGTAAAGATACCTTAAGTAACCCCATTGAATGGTAGGGAGATGTCAACTATGTCAAAACAAGGCCAAAAGGGTGGTACTGGGTATATAAATGGAGGTCTGTGGAATATAATATAGGCAAAAACATGATCAAAACCGGAGACCAACAAAAATAACAAAAAGCATTATATAAACAAAATTTTCCTTCTTACCTATGTCACCCCACTAGGACCCATCAGGAAGAGATAGGTTTGGATCCCCATGAAAATATACCTCGACATACGCATAATATTCCACCATGAGCAGTTGATTCCTTATCAATTGGAAGAAGACATCGTCATATTCGACGATGGGAACACCACGATGTCGAGACATAAGATATACCCACCTCTTCATTTGTAGATCATGTGGAGTGGGTATACCTCACTCCACCTACAAACGTAGGATATGAACCCTCTCCAGAAAGAAAGAAACAAAAATGGTCCCATATCCAAATTTATTTAACCTACCGTTTCAACACTTGGTAAATTGTTTCTTCATGCTCTTTAGGACCCCCTCACACGAGTTGAAGACCCTGGGCTCCATGCATTCTATCGCATACTAAAAATGGCTCTGCAAATCCATATGGGGAGCTACACTCCTTGCCATGCAAGTAATGGTGTAAAGGATAGTCTACAATGACATATCCCGGACATCCCTAATGGCTACCTTGCCAATTTGTTTCTCGATACCTGGCACATAGTGGCGGAGAACTTAGTAATTCATAGGTTCACCTCCACCCCTGCTACCTGTAAGCGACACCCGTGAACCACAACACGACAACCTTGTTAGGAAATAGATATCCTCTATATATATTGTGAGTGTATGGACACCCATGCGAAATTCCTTCTTGTTCACATCACACATGTGAACAAAGTACTCTAGTAGTCTCAACTGGGCTTTGATGCCCTAAATCCTGAAGAATTTTAGTAACCCAAACTTCCTTAGAGGAATCATTGTCCTCGGTTCATTCCCATCGAAGTAATCCTCTTATTCATTCTTTCTCTCATGCCACTCCATCATATTGGCTAAGGAAATCCTACCAAGGAACAATAAGATAAGATTAGAAACATAAAATTATTTCCTACGGGTTTTTCTAGTTAGGTTTGTCTTTTTAAATTTTTGGGTGTGGTCATCATAGGGATGCACATTTGCGCAGAGAGACGTCATCACACCCTGTCTATAGGGTCACTTGTGATGATCCTATATTGTCGTAGTTCACGATATAGGGCACCTGCGATGATCTCAACACCCAGGTAGCCCCAAATAATTGACCCAACACACAAATTTGACCAATAAAAATAAATTTTGAAACCATGAAAAGATGAAGGATAAGAAGGTTACATGTTTGATGGAGACAGTTTGTGAAATTATCCACCACACACGCCACAATCGACAGTTGAAATTCGGGGAGAAAAAATGCTTTGTAGAACTATTTGGGTAAACTTGCAAATGAAATGGTAAAATGGTGTTTTTGGGCTATTTTATTGACTTTTATCACTTTTTATTTGCAAAATTATATTATTTTTATATTTTATCCATGCCCTAAAGTCCCAACAGCTTGGAAAGTGTCTAGTTTTGCAGATTAAAAATTCTAGAGATGAGACATTGGAGCAAGGGTCCACCCTTTTTTATTTGTTTTTGCATATTTTTCACATGTACAGATCCTTTTAGAGTTTTTCAGGAAAAACTCTTAGTAGAGTCTTTATTCTTTCTCACTCTTGTGAAACCATGAGAATGTAATCAAGTATCCTTCTGTCATTTTTTTGAACTCGTATTGGTAATACGAAAAATGAAACCTATGGAGTATCCTTTGAATCTCTTTTCAAGCTCCCTAAACATAAAAAGATTGTCGAGCGACCTTGTTATTTTCACACTCGTAAAAGTATTTGAAGAAAAAATATAATGAGCAGTAAGTTATCTCTTTTTTGGTCTCATCATACTAAATTACAAAAAAAGTCCTCATAGAAGTTCTCTTTAAGTTTTTTTCAGACTCTCTAAAATTGAAAAACCCTTAAGTTTTGTTTCCATGGACTCATTAAACAAACATCGAAAGACCCATATGGGAATGAACCACTCCATATTAGGGTTCGTTAAACATACTCTGAGGGACTCATTTGAAGGATGAGCTTACACCTACAAGCATATGTTATCCTCCTCAAGCTTGCGTAAAAATAAAGAGGTACTCGCCAAAAATGGTGGGGGGAAATTGGGAAAGAAATGTGTCTCTGTATTTGTGTTAGTGGCATTAATAGTCACTCTTGAACATGAAACCCCCCTTCATCATTGTATCTGGGTTGGGAAATCCATTTTTATCTCGTTTGACCATCCACAAGTTCATATCTTGGGTCCTCATTGAGTCAATGCTTCCAAGATAACTTTCGTGTCATTCATATGTTCAAGAGAAGTCCAACCTAAACAAGATTTATATCGAGTCATCCATTTGTAGTTATAAAGTTTATACCATGTTAGCCTTCCCTGAGATAGTTCCAAATCACTTCATACTCTGATCTACCTCAAATCTATTACATATTTCACTTCATTGATGGGGGATACATTAAGACCCCCCTGTGACAAGTCTTTTCCTGTTGACTTCAAGTCATTATCTGTGAACAAGACTTAGAAATCATTTAGTACCTTAGATCATGCATGCCTCAATGGCAGGTTTCTTTTCTTTCAACAATTGATTCACATCATTGACCCCCAATTAGAAGATTCCATCGAGTTTTCGACTTCAACTCATTTATTCACATTCATTGAATTGTACTAGGGTACCTTGGGAGTCATTGACATCAATGGTGATTTCCCTCGCACTTGTTAATGGTTTTCATTAATGACCGATAATCAAGTGGTTTCTACCATGTTCGACTTTGACACCTGTAATCACATGGCTAGATTCATACTTAGAGACGATGAAAATGAAGACCTAGGATCTTAACATTTTGGTCTAGGTTGTGAGGGAGTATTCATGAATCTGTACTGACACATAGATCCACTGTGTATGTATCATGGCTATGTTCAAATTTGAATTCTTTTATAGCATAGATCCACAATGTATTATTGGTGGCTATGCCGACTCATGATGACATGGATCCACGGTGTATGTTTAGTGTCCATGACTCACTTGACAATTATGATCAAAGTCAATTGTATTCTGAGCATGGGAATGCCTACCTCAGAGATGGTATGTTATTATACATATTCTTGATTGTTTGCAGGTTCTCAATCAATGCACTCCTTGTTTTCGACACACACATTCTACAAATTATTTTATTTTTCACAATTTCTAGCTTCATACTTTTGGGGGAATTCTGTTACACATTATTTTGGTCACCTCAATGATCAAATTACAACATGTGTTCATGTTCCCTGCAAATATTAAAAGAAGACTTTCTCCATGAGAAAAGTGATTTGCTTTCCTCTTTCAAAAACCATATCAAGGAAGGTCGTCGCACCCTGCCATATGCATGGGGTATGATGATGCCTGATCATCACACTCTGTTCTAAAGTTGAATTGCGAGATCATTGCATCCTACTTGTGCATAGGGTGCGATGATGGTGTTGGAGCCACCCTTGTTTTTATCTTTTACCCTTTACATTTTTCAATTTTTGAGACTTGCTAAAGATGACCTTTTTGTTTTACTGCGGGATCTCGCAAGTCGAAAAATATAACTCATAAATTTAAATGTCCCGAGTCACGAAACGACGAAGTATTTTTAAATTTTCACTCAAGACAGTAACCAGGGTAATATCTTTTAACCCAGTGATTAGACGTCGTTAGGGTTTCGCGCCTCGACGTTCGCTAAGTTTGAATTTTTAGTTTTATAGCTCCGAGAGCCAAGAACACGAGGTTCTTTCGGGTTAACCCTGGTCAAGGTCTGTAGGCACTAAAAATCTAACTTTAATTAAATCCGTTCTCGGCGTTTCACCACTCAGCACTATCTTTTATAAAGTTACGACATCTAAAATCTCGACTCACGAGGTCGCGACGTAATTATAACTTGATTAATTAATCACCTAATCCAAGATTGCTCTCCCCTTAATTGAGTCTTAATTATCTCCATCTCGCATTTTCGCGACTCGGCGTACTAATCTCCCAGAAATTTGTCTTTGAAGTTCCGAAGTCGCGATGTGGAGAAATAAATTGATTTAAAATTAATGAAGTTCCAAATCACGATTAATGTTAATTAAGCCAAAGTTGGTCGTCACGATCTCGCGAGTTGGGGACTCAAAATGTTAAAAGGAAATTCATGATGTAGCAAACAGAGAAAAAGTTATTAACGTGCTAAGTTCTAATAATTTAAAATAAAGAGAGATATGTCCCGCACATCGAGGATTGCACATTTCCTGAGGTAACCATCTTTCTCCCTACTCCGACTGACTGTCAAACCGTCAGACATTGATGACATTAATGAAGAATTAGGGTGAATCCATGAATAAATAAAATCAGATTTTACGCAATAAATTTGTTTCTAATTGCGATTTGACAGACTTATTTTGAATAGTACAGAATTTACGAACATATACAGGAGCTTCATTTCATTATATGAAAACATTTTTCATAAGCACACAGAGCTCGTCATTTTCTGAGTAAACTAATTGTTGCATGTATACGCAGGTCTATCACAGAAGGGCGAAAATGCAAGCTTCCGTCATGGCTCCACAGAAAGCAGCAAAAGCGAATATCGAGGTTGCAAGGCAAGGCTCGGATAATGTCTCCGATACTTCACCCCGGAGTGTTGATTCAGTCCCTAGCTGGTCTTTTGTTTCAGATATTCTGCAATCTGAGTTGGTGAATTATTCAGACTCCGACGACAATGAAAAGGACGACTTGAACACTAAATACAAGATTTTTGTTCAATCAGGAATGCACAAGGTAGCAACCAGACCACGGTTGCTTCCCTATTATGATATGATCCGATGGGTGTTGGATCATATAGACTTACCCACCAGAACTATCATGAACAACCAGCGGGTCGCGGTCAAGACTTTCAGACCATGCCACATCCAACCCATGTACAAGCTACCTTCGACGTCTGAATACACATATGGTGCCGAGTTCCTGGAGGAATTCAAAGAGAAAGAGTGTAAACAATATGAAAAAACCATGCCCGTTTTGATCAAAGATTGGGTTTTGCGCTCCGCGAAATTCAAAGAAAATGACGAGGGTGTTATTTCTATCTCTTCTTTGGAGCCACAGTATAAGTATGTGGCAATGATGACCTGCCGCCTATTCGGGAGAGAAGACACAACACATTTCTACATCGCGTGGGTGCCTCTCATGTTTCAGGTTGCAAAAGGTTGCTCGTTTAATTGGGCAAAGATACTCTCAGACAGTCTGGCCAACAGGGTCACAGAGTATCGGGAGCAGAAGGCAAGTGGGAAACCATCCTCATTTTTCATGTCCTCATATCTCATGGACACGGTATGTTCCATGACACCATTCCCCCTGATGAGCTGGGCTTGGAATCCAGTCCAAGAAAAGCCCGTGCATGAGTATCACGACAAACTGTGGGAGAATAAAGCGGACAAATTCATTTACGAAATTTTCAACTGGGTGATGGTGCCCCTGCACATCACCATTTTTGGTCGTTTGCCACCTCATATCTCGGAAAACATTGCTGCAAATCTGAGTGGTATAGCGGATTGGTACATAGAAGCAGAGTTTTCCTATTTCAGAGTGTTCGGAGCTACTATTCCCCCACTTGCGCTACCACTGTCCATCCCCGACAAGTTGGCTTGTCGCGAGATCGCCCGAAAAACAGTGATTGGTGGGGTGAGTAAAGAGCTCAAAGCATCTTCGAAGAAGGTATGGTCGTTTTTCCCTGTTCGGCTAAATTCTTATTCTTTATTGGATTTCGGGCATGCTAAAGCCGAGGCTGTAGCCCTGGAAGACCTGAGTTTGGTCTCCATTGAATATAAAAAACATGATCCTCAGAAAATTGTAAGCAACCATTTAGAAAATTGTGCGCTGAAGAGGTTTGAACACGAGTTTTCAACCTCAGATAACATTTTCCGAGGGGAAAGATCTTATGGGGAAGTGCTAGTTCGGATCCGATCTTTAGCACCCGAAGACATGGCCTCTGTATTAAAATTTCAGGAAAATAGACGAAAATGTCTTCCCGCTGTGTTGGGAGGTTCGGTCGTTGCCGAGACAAAACAGAAGGATGTCGAAGATTCTGCAGACGTAATGTCTAGCCTTGGACAACACCTGGAAGGGGAGAAAACGAGCAATCCCGAAGAAAAAGATAAAACTCCAGACCCACCGAGGAAATAGATGCCCGAGACTGAAGGAGAAGCTCCAAGTATGCCAAAAGAGTAGAACCTTGTCAACACTCCAAAAGAGTCGGCAAAACAAATAGGAAATCCCATCACCTTGGTCACACCCTTGCAGTCGGCACAGGGAAATGTCAGCGAGGGATGGATTTTTTATAAAGAACTGAGGCCTATTAGAGCAGAAGAACTTCCCCCAAATGAGTTCTTCTTTGAAAAAAAGAGAAAAGCGGTGGTGAAAAGGGAGTTCTACCAGGACGAAGGATCAACTGCTAAAAAATTCAAAGTTATGACCGATGGAAAAAACAAAAAGAATGAGGAATTCTCCATAGAGATCGCAGGAAAGCTAGGAGCGTATGCATTGGTGAATCAATTCTCGACCGCGATGTTGAAAAATCAGCTCAAAAGAAAGAATCGCCTGATCAAGACTCTCGAAGCCAGAGTAGCTTCGGCCACAGAAATCACTAAAGGTCAGGTGAGTGGGGAAATAGAACTGGCCCGACTAGCTGATAAAAAGGAAATAGAAGTGCTCAAAGCCAATTTGGAACAAGCGCATTCAACGATCCGAGACGGTCGGGTGTAGGTTGGTCAATAGAGCACTATGATTGAAGAGTTGCAGGCCCAGGTGGAGATCGCTGAAAGTAGGGTGATCGATGTCGAGGAGTTTAAATCCCGAGCGACCCAGATTCAGAGCAAGATCTCTTATGCACAACAGAGTTTGCTCGCCAAAGTAGGAACAATCCGAGAGGATTGTCTATTGATGCATCGGGTTTTTGAGAACCTGACTGACAGAGAAAGAGATGCAGGAGCGACTCAGATCGCCTTCCAGGAGACGATAATAACCACGAATGACAGAGTTTCGGCAGTGTCCCCCGGACTCACTCTCCCAGAACAAACTAGAGGTAACATTTTGTTGAAGGATTGGGAGCATAACATTGCCCTGGGCAAGGAACAAGCCCAAAAAATGACCAATTCATTAGAAGAAGCTTTCAATTCTATAGAAGGCGAGCTGTTGGGTATGGACACTGGAGGCGATGCCGAAACTTTAATAAAAATGAATGTAGAACATATCTCACTTGATATGAAAGAGAAGGAGGAGAGAGATTTGGAAGATATCTCTCAGATAGATAGGGTGAACATGGCTCGAGTTGATAAGCATTTGATCCAACCCAGCGTGCAAATAAGTTCCCTCGAAATCGTCGATGCACAAATGGGAGACAAGCTGCAGCAGTTAGCCCGAGAATGCTACTTCGCCGAGGCCAGCTGTCAAGCGGAACCTTCGCAGCTCGTATCTAAATTTGTGGACAGATGTATTGCCTACACCGAATCTATGCGAAGATGAGAACCTGGCACCAAGTGAAGATAGAATAAGAGAAAGGGAGCGATTGCACCCCTCCCAATTGTAACCGAATTTCTGTAACCGTTGAGAGTCTAATTGATCTATAAAGTTGTATAAATATATAACATAATGAAATAAGCAGGGCTGGACCTTTTTGGTATTGATTGTAATAGAGTTTTTTCATTCGAGAAGTTAATATAAGAAAATCTGGAGATTATCGATTCCGTCAGGACTGTGTTACAAGTTTGTTTCTTCGTATTTCATGTTTCATTTCATTCCATTTTTCATAATTGATGTGCTTTGTTGTAATTTAGTACGACCACTACTATAACAAAAGGATTTATGTTTTCTGTAAGTATTTATTGTCTTTCCTCTGCACCAGCTATCAGTGGGTGTAAGACCAATTTGTACTTTCAGGATTCTATATATATTCTATGCTATGTCAGTTATTTCCTTACTAATTTCTTCTTCTGTTTATATGTGAGTTTTCTCTTTGACAGGAATCTTGCGTTATATGTAGCTAAACATTTTTCTTTCACCTCACACCTTTATTTAAAATATAATACAGTTACGGAAAAGAGCCTTCGATTCGCATTCCTATTTTATTCTTAAAACATAAAACTCTTTTTATTTCGACCAAATTGAGACAACATTAAATCTCTCTTAAATCCCCTCCTACCCTTATGGTTCCCCCATGACTGTCCCTGCAGTAACACAGCCTAATATCGAACCCTGACTATCAAACCAAACACATATTTCTTTAAACCTTTTTGATATAATCCTTAAAACTGCTAACAACCGGGACGAACTTGAACGTTCATGGGCAGCCATTGAACAAGATATAACAAATCAGGAATAGTTGGAAGCTAGACGACGAGAATGTAGAAATCTTCCCTAGTTTCCTATACCGAAGGTTGACGTTACTCTCTCACCCATCTTTCATATACTTTCGGATGCCTTGACACTGTACTTTTAAGCCTTAGTACAGACTCAGGAACAACAGATGGTTAAAGCATAGGAAAAGTCAAATTTCACGAATGTTCTAGAAGGGAATCTTCTAGAAGATGAGGTGGCCTCCAATCAACTTGGATCTTACTTGCTTATTTGATTTAGTGGGATCATCCTAATCTCCTCATTCATATATCTTTGACACTATATAAAGGGGGATCTCTCATGGAAAATGCTAAGGTTGAATCGGCTAAGATTTGCATGGAGAGTTCTACTTCAGATTATGCTTGAGATCTTTGCTTTAGTTCTTCAAGTCAAATTGTGGATCTTCTTCATTCAAGGAATTGGAGAAAAGTTTCTTTTGTTGAAGCAAATATTCTTTGAAAGGGGACCTTGCAACATCAAGGCATGGGTTGTATTCTCCACTTTCTATTTCATTCAATAATGCAATACATTTATTTCCTATAAAAGCATCTTTTCTTCTATTGTATAATTCCTTGATCATATACATACACTTCATTAGAATATATATATCTTTGTTTTTACCACTTTGTTGGTTTGTGATTCTTAGATAGGCTTACTATTCTGCAAACCCAAGAAAGGAGCTACAAGGACGATACTAGTGAGGATCAAACGTCATTTAAAAGGTATGTCACTTGTACCTCACTAAACTAGTTCATATGATAATGAAGTTTAACGTGAAGTGGGTATTCTATTATGTTTTGTTCTAGTTTCTTGTGGAATTTAGGGAGATAATTTTGTGTCTGCACTTACCAATTAGTCCGATAACAACTATAATGCTAGAAGTATGGATGGTTAATAATGCAAGGTGGAAAATGCAAGGAAAAATCTATCCCTATATGCCAGTTAAGAAATGTATAACTCAAGAGTAGTGGACATCTCCATATTCGTAAAAATGTCCCTATAAAATCATATCAAGCACATGTACACTAGATTCAAATATCAAAATCCATAGAGAAATCTAAAAAAAAAACTATTTTTGGATTTTTTGATATGATAAATTCCAAACAAAATAACTCACACCACACACCTATGTAAAAGGAACTATGCATATTTTTTCTTTACACCAAATAGAGCCCATTGCTAGGCTATGGAAAAGGATATTCTTCATAATCGATGAACTAATGAGCCATTGATGGAATGATATGGCTTACCATGTCAGGGTCATGTCACATATGAATGAATCTCTACAGCCCAAGATACTCATCTGCAGTGGTTCCATGAGCTAGAAAATCTCCTTGATGGGATCCATCAAGACAAAAAGGAGGTACTAAACACAAATATTCATAGTAACAAAGGGAAAATATCTCAGTGGAAATTTTTGAAAAATATATCTGAGGAGGAAATGGGTCAAGACTAGGAGGTGTACTAGATGCCCTAGAAAATGCCCCTAGTCTCAGGTTAAGACTCTTCATGATAACTCTCGCTAGCTCCAAAGAAGGAAAATATGATCGATGAATCTCCTCATATGTGGGATTATTTAGGGAAGACACAACTTCCAAGATGGCCTCTTCTGAAGGAAACTCAGTATATAGGAAATCATGTGAACTTGGAGAGTCAACAAATCATATGGGTGGAGTAGGTTGATCACACTCAATATGAGGATGGATTTTTTGACCGGTATTAATGCATGTTCATGGGATTTTCAGATCAAAAAACTATGTCAGGGTGAGCGATGTACTAGCTCCATATGAGTCAATATCCTTGGGAAGAGGTACCACCCATGGATCAATAGACCTAAGGGATCCACTTGTAAAGGATGAAATCATGTTAATAGGTGAAATGTTTGCAGTGGTATATGATGGGGAAAGGGGAGATATTCCCATCATAGAAGGATCTTTGAACATCCCCACATTGATCTTAACAAAAGACTGTGTGGTATCATAGACAAAGGATACATTTGACCCTGCATTGGATCCAAAATCTGGGGTACAGAATGTGAGCTTATCAATCATAACAATTTTCCCTTGGTGAGGGAAGCTTAGGATCCTAAAGACTGAAGATATAAATACAGTCATATCATAGAATCAAGTATGCTCGAGTAGCAATTTTTACTCAGGGGGTGTGTCGACAACCTCCACATCAATAGAGATAGTCTTACCACCTAATTTAATGGGTAAGGATATGATTACTCCATGGGGTTGGGACACGTGTCCATCAAAATACTTTAATAGTGTTGTAGACGTGATGAGCGTAGGAGAGCCAATGGCCTTCCAACAAGTAATACACATGATGCAAGTTGAGGCTCCTTCATCAACCATTGTTTGAAATATATTTTTACCCATCATTCGCACTTTAATTTACAAGGCTACTTGATCGGAGGACCTATGAGTAACCTAATAAGAACAAAAGGTCATCAATCTTGACTCCAAGGGATCAACCGAACCTATGGTATATAGCAAGGATTTTCGTTGTCTTGTTCATCTTTGGAGAACTTCAAGCATAGACATGGCACATCGTGCCTGGGTGAAGTATTCCACAATATTGTAGTTGTGGGTTTCTTGTGAATTTGGATCGTGCATCATGCATAAAAGAAATCACTTTGGGGGGTGAATTTTTCCATCAAAATATGGATTCTCAATATGAAGAGGGCCACCAGGCTGGGAAGAATATGTTGCTTCTGGCGTAGCATGAGAAGTCTTAGAATGTCGTAATTCTTGTCTTGCATTTTCAAATTGATCATTTGGTAACACATGAGCTAAGAAGAATTCTAGGAATTCCCCTTGTGATGAGGGGTACCTACCACACCCTGTTGAAGAGGGGTAGGATTTATGGAAACAATGTTTTGAGGTTGAGGGGGGAAAGGATGGGTTAATACAACAAATTGTTGGGGGGCTTGTTGATGTGCCAAAAATATATGGATTTCATTCTTTCGAGGAAATTGATGAGTGTGATGGTCCTCCCCACAAATAGTGTAGGGAAATTGACTATTTATCTTCTCTTTAGGGAACCCCTCCTAGATGGTTTGGGTGGAGGCAGTCCCTTTCACAATATTATATATTTTCTTTTCTTTTCTTTTTTCCTCTAGGTTACCGAGGATTCTTCGGTTGCATGGACTGCACCAAATTCACCTCATAGTTATGAGAGGGGACCGCATCAGTTTGAGCACTAGTAATAGAAAATGGCGGGTGTGACATAATGGACATTTGACCCCTCTAGTCCGCTAACTAATTTATATATGTATATGAATTGACATGGGGTTCTAGGTTTGGATTCCTTGTATCAATTGACGATCTAGGAGAATTTGGAATTTTGTCATAAAGTGTGATCAAATGAGAATAAATCAGATCTAATTATTGGGCATGAAAAATGGCTTTCTCCTTGTTGGTTGTCCTGACCATGGCTACATCTCTAGAAATAGGTGGTAAGAGGGACTTGTTGAACCACTCAATAAGGATTTTTTCTGGAAACTGAGTCTTAATCATCCTACGTCTTCATCTCCACTCATGTATATGATTAGAAATGCAAGTGGAATTATCTTGACGTAGTGAAGTCAAGATATTTGTTTGTATCTCATACTATAATAACAATTGGTGATGTGTTAAAAATTTCATTGAAGCTTCTAAAGGAATCAAATTTTAATTCAATGTACCATTTGGTGGCATATCTGGTCAATGATCTCTGGAAAAGTTGTAGCCCCACACTATCATCAATAAATTATTTGGATGAGAACCATAAGTGATATGTCATGATGTGTGTGGAGGTTTCATCTCCTCGATTTCCATCGAATTTCGAGATATCTAATGGAAACTTGGAGGGAATTGATAACCATGATGGTTCATGGGAAATAGGGCCATTTGTTAAACATGAAAAATATGGTAAATCTAATCTTGCGAGGAAAGGAAATAGTGCAAATGAATACTAGGAGGGATATGTAGTCTATGTTGTCCCAGATAGACCTTGTGGTCTGCCTAGGGAAGAAACCCCTAGGACCTAATATGGTAACAAAAGGAAAACCTCTCCAAGGTGAAAAATTTATCACAAGGAATGTGGCCCCGGTGAAAGGTGTGATAACCCATGGAAATTAAAAAACTCTTGATGTACTACTACTCCCAAACTGACTAGGGACAACCCCAAAACCACTAGACATATTCCACCCGAAAGGTGAGCTAGTTCGTGATGATACTGATATGTTCATAAAGATGGTGAATGTGGAGGGAATTCCACCACCTATGCTTAAACCAAATATCGAACCCCCACTGGAATAATATCTAAATGTGGGTGTTTGGATAGATGATATGGGTGTAGAAATTCTCGATAAACTAACGGATGGAGATGATGACATAGCTGGCATCCTCAAAATCAAGGAACCAAAAGAGAATGGTATGGATCATGTAGGTCTAATGAAGCTAAGGGGTGGCAATTTAGACATCACTAGGATGATACCTAGGGGATTTCCCCTTGTCCCACTTGAGGATGGGATCATAACCTCAACTACACTACACAAAACACTTGTTCTTGACATGGTGGGAGGCTAACTAAACAAAGAGAAAGGTGCACTAAACATTTCCATCACTTGGACAAGTAGAGGTGTGTCTGGCTCAGTCAAAGGAGGATTACAATTTTGTGGAGGACATTCATTTACCACTTCTACCTCAACTAATCTAGTCTCTTTGAACCAAATTTCAATCCCTTCAAAATATTTTTCAGTTATATCATGCCTCTTGATACGTGGTTGTTCCTCTATAATGGGTTCAAGTCCTTATAGTCGACGGGATTGGCATGGTAGTTCAGCCATGGTGAATATTCTATATTAAAATCCAAACATAATTCAACCTAATTCTAACTTATACTCAAACTCAAATATCACACCCCTAGTCAAACATACGCTAATAATAAGGAAACCAATGGACTCAGGGGCCTTCTGAAACCCAACCCTATGGGGGAGATGAACTCTCCACATGATTAACTAGAGAAGGTATGAGGAGCAATTATGATGATCTATGTGAAACAACCCTGACTGGTGCAAGTGCACTTTATTAAGGAGGACACCCTTTGGGGGAATTGATACTGTGAACGAATGTTTTTCCTAGGTAGTATAGGAACGTCCCACCTATAGTCACCTTTGTATCTCCCTAGGAAAGGTCACTAAGTCTACCATCGAACAATCAATGGTTGGGAAAGAAGTCATACGTCCAACTCTACATAAGGGCAGGGTAACAAAGATTGAAGCGTTGAAGGCGTTAACCAGTGGAACCCACGTATACACAACAATCAAAGTGGACAAAACAAGCCAAGAGGGGTAATTTCCCTACTTCCCCCCAATGTGAAATCATTCTTAACTCCTATATTAGAGGAGGGTCCAGACACACTGGTTGCAAGAATGGGTTTTGATGCTCTTTAATGACTCAAGGTTTCATTTTGTGGTCTTGGAGATTTTACTCTTCAATCCTAATCCAAGGCCCTAAGCCTATATAATGTTGGTTCATTGTCAAAATGAAGGTATCCAGTTGATTTTAGATTACGATTTCTTTTTAAGGTTGTTTCTTAATTCCAAGGGCAGCGGATGAAACTTTAGTAATGTTTTGACTCTTGACCCAACCAAGCAAATGCAAGAATGAAAATGCAATTCATCCACTTTGATGAAATCTAGCTATGGGAGGGAAAGAGATTCTTTTCTTTTTCTTTGAAAACTTTTAGAAACACAACTTCACACACACCAAGAATCCAACAGTCCCCTCAGATATGAAACCAAAAAATTCTCCTAATGCATTATATTTACAAGTGTTTCAAAGGAAAATCTAGCATGCAACAAATCATTTTGTCTTCTTTTGTATTTTTCCAAATGAAATGTAACAAATATTCCTGATCTATGCAAGAACATACAATGTAAATAGAAACTAGAAATAAACAATAATAAAGGGGGTTGTAGGATATTGGAAATGAGGTCGGATCATCCCACTCCAATATCTCTACTTAGATCCCAGCCAAAACTCACCTATGAAGCTAGATCTAGTGATGAATAATGATTGCAAAAGGATAACTAACACAACCAATGAAAGGTATGACTAGAGAACTTCAGATCAGTTGGGTTCTTTTAACAACTTAATTGAAACTCTTAAAAAACAATATATCTTATCTAAGAAATGAAAACAAACCACACACAAGGATTCAACAAACCAGTTGATAGAAACATATGTGACTAAAATCACTCAAATATAAATAGAGACGGGATCAGAACAATCCACACAAAAAAACTCATTTCTCAAAGGACGGCCCTAACCTTAAAGTTCTAGGTTTTTCTCTATAAATCTACATTTTTTGTAGATCCTTGCGGGATAGAGACCTATCAACCAGCGAGGGTCCTCGCAGGACTCATATACTGCAATAAGCAAGGAGATAAGAATTTTTTTATTTTTGAGAAAGATCGACATGTTCCATATCTTCTAGATATGTGTCAAATCTCTCACATCCACTGGATCTAGGATCTAGATCAATCAAAGGAGGAATCGCAAGAATACACAATCAAACATAGGGAAGGATTAGCCATTGGACTCAAACTTGAGAAGAATTCTTCCCTATTATGGTCACCAATTATGTTATAGGATTATTTCGCATAGGGATCTTGCTAAATACATAACAAAATATCCCTAGGATTAGCTTAGGAATCCTAGACAAAAAGGGGGTTTTAGACTCCTATGGTCTTCTTATATCTATAGAAAACAATTAATTTTTTACTAAACAAGAGTATATCAACATAAATTTTGTTTGAAGGTCGCTCCTGTATTTCCTGGATGATGTAGATGTGTAGCTCCAACTACAACTCCTATTAGCATCTTCTTGCACACAAGTAACAAACACTACCAATCCTTTTCCTTCTCTAGTGTTAGGAATAATCAATTTCAATAGATCTACTTTGATCTATCACTTATGAAATCAGATCTAAACCATTCATCAAACAAACACAAATGATATGGGGGAAAACCAAAATATTTTTTAATAAATGTAAGAGTAATACATCAAAACATACTTCAGTTGTTGATGTTTCCTCCCTTGACCTCCTTTCACTTTGTTCCTCCTTTAGCTCCTTGGTCAGGCTAGGATTCACTAACTTCTACCTTTGGTAGATGGAATGGGTACCTCTGCAATTGGACAAAACAACATTGCTACAAATTCTTCCTCCCTTTTCCCAAGACTTTCCTTTTTTATATATCTCTTGGAGGATGCTTGGGAGAGGATTCTATATCTTCTAGATACCATTGGAAACTCAAAGGATGTGAGTTCCTAGACCCTTGACACAAACATCCAACTCATCTCTCGCAAATCACCTTGTAACTCCTTGATTCTAGAATTTTTCCAAATCCTCGCTTGTTAAACACTAGTGACTATTGAGGGTCCTTGCTTATTGTTTACTATGTGTCCCACCATGACCTCCAAAAGGACTCTAAAAGGGGTCAAGTATTAGGAAAAATGTGTATTTTGGCTTCTATCCTCTTATGGATTCCTCTCTGGCCTATAGTGTCGAATTAAGGTTATAACACTTTGACAAAGGTTATATTGGTGGTCTTATCTTAATCAAATCTTGTAATTTATTAGTCTTGTCCATTGAAACCTAGGCGTCCATGCTTGAATCTATGTTTATCTAATGGGGTTTACATCCCTTGGATTGTTCTACCTACACCTTGGCCATTATAACCCATTTTTGTTATGAATTTAAAACTAATGCCTCTTGTATGGTCTTGAAAATAACCAAATTGATCCAAGAGGTTCCAGAACACTCAAAGAGATTGAAGAGGATCCAAAAATGATAAAAAAAAAAAATCTCAAATGCTCTTGAAAATGACTTCATTGCATAGAGATTGACGAGATATTTCCAATGATGCATGAATTGCCTCAAATGATCGTCGAATGAAAAAGTTATGACTCTTTAATCTTTTGGAAAAATAGGGTAAGGAGGTCAAAAGCAGGTGCCATGTGACATTACTGGAAGAGTGACATGTGGCACATCCGTACAGGTCCTATGACATCAATGTGGCAGGTATCATTCTGAGTCAATAGGGCCGTATGAATCATTGAGTAGTGACATGGACCAACCAGGTCTCGACACATGGAATGACTATATAGGAACAGGTGGACCAATGAGAGATGGCCACATGAAAGTCTCCCATTGGATTGGTATGGATAATATTGATCATAATTTGTGAGCCTGAAAGATCGAACCCAAGTCTCTCACATAACAATATAATGAATTACCATTATACCTGTCGCATGTCACTTAATATTATATGTGATGATTTGTATTTAAGTTGGTACAATGTTCAATTGGCAAAGAAATAGGATCGAGGGAATATCCCTTGATCCTATAGTTGTTATATCTATTAAATATTGTAACCAAATTCTATGACTATTCAAAACTATATTCCATTACATATATTGACAAATAAACCCCATACTATATTTAACATATAGTTCTAGAAAATCACCAAAGGGGGATAGGTCTCTAGGGTTGGACCTCTGACCTTCTCCCCCACATACCAATGTTTTAACCAACACACCCACAAAATGTATTGTTACAAGATTCCAATAGATTTGCATTTAAATCGATGTCGATGATGGCGTGAATGATGGGCCACCATTTGGGACCATGCCCTATTTAGAACGGGCATAGATCCTAATGCAGTACAAAGTATGAGTTATACAATTATGTGCACATAGTGAAAGGTACATGGAGGTACGACATTGTACAATATGGTGTCTCAATTTGCATTCCAGGAGGGCCCTAGTTATGGTGTTGAATTTTTTTACATGCCATTGAGAACCATGTACAAACATAGTCCTGTTTATACTCATTTGTCTCAAAATTTTCAGAGGAATTCAGTGGTAACCTTTTTTTTTTTGAGGTTGAGCAGTAGAATTGAAGAGTGACTTCAAGATTGTCTTTGTGAGTCCATTTTCATTGTAATTTTGGCATTGAGATTAATGAGAGAAGTCTCATTGTTGTAAAAGAGCCCATAGACATATCCCAGGAGGGGTGAAATCCATCATCAAATCTTGTCTTATTAGTTCTTTTATTTTCTATTTTGTTATCTCTGATTATTCTACAAGTTATTCATCATTTTACGAATTTTTGGATAAGTAAAAGATTCACATGGGTTATGCAAATGTGTCAAAGGAGATCAAGTAATATTCTGAATTAGGTTAGATGTTAACATCTATCTTTAAGACTAAATTGGAATATAAGTATTTTTGGATCAAGTTGGTATCATAGTTGGTTTTGAAAAGTATTTTCAAGTGAATGTAACTAGGTCCAAGACTCAATTTTGGTGAAGACATGTTTTGAAGACATCAAGGTATGGTTCATGGATAGTGGATCGCATCACCACATGACATGAATGAGATCGATGTTCCTTAGCTTCTCAGAAATTGACATGGAATGCTATGTGGGATCTGGAACTAACACCATGTAGGACGTAAAAGGAGTTGTATATGTAATATTCTAGCTCGATTCAGGAGGATTTTTGGGGATAGAACATATGTTATATATTCTAGATTTGAAAGTAAACTTACTCTGAGTTTCATGTTTCAAAGATGAAGGATATGCAATGGTGTTCTAGGATGGACATGTACTAGTGTATTTAAAGAAAGCTACTCAAGACTCAGCAATGGTGCCTGGTATCAGAAAGGAGAGACTATATAGGTTACTTGGATGACCTATAATTGGATCCAATGGCTATTTGGATTTACTGTCAGATTCAATTTCATATTCAGATTCATTGTCAGAGGAATTGTCAGAGATAGGAAGTTGTGAGACTTCTTCCAAAACTATTAGAAGAATGAATCCATTAAGAAGCCACCTATCCTATCCTTATATAGGTATCAGAAAGGATTCCATTTCAGAAAAATAGTTTTCATATGTAAATACCGTCTTAAGTATGTTTCCATTGTTGTAATATAGGGTTTTATTAGCCTCTCTTGGATAATTAGAGAGTGAGTGGGATCTTGTAAGGATTACTAAAGCCTTTCGAAAATAGTGTAGACAATTTTTATAATATTTTTTTATTATCATCTAATGAGCTACATATGGATCGGATTTCCTATGTAATATGATTCTTATTCTGGAGTACAAAGATGAAATAACAAAAGAATGTAGGCATTGGAACATGTAGATCGAGAGCAGGAAGAGAATCATAGTTATGCAAGTCTTACTAGAGCTAGTAAATAAATAATCTTATTTATAAAGAGAGAAGGTGAAATAAGTATGTTTTATGCTATGAACATCTCTAGGATATTATTCCATGTTCATGTAAGATGTATACCTTACACAAAACCAAGTCAAATGATACATATGTTTATGGAAAACATGTTTATATTTTTCTTTCAGAGTAGGAGAGAGAAAATGAGCATAGATCAACATTCGACTTGATTTTATATTAAGCCCTAATATTGGCTCATTACCCCTTAATTGGGGCATATTATATTAGTAATGTTATTTTATTTATGTCGGATTTAGGCCATTAGTTGTAATTATACCTCCTAGTCTCCTATATATACCAAGGAGACATTTTCATTT
>ML800226.1:278081-311193 GCA_009831015.1 Picea engelmannii | reverse complement strand
CAGGTCGTCATAACTTTTGACAGGGTAGTATTGTTCCTTAATAGCATCCCTGAAGGATTCCCAGGTGGCCATGACTGAAAATAATGAGGTTTCCTCTGTTTCCTTTTGCTCACAGAAAGTTTCCCACCAATCTTTGATATGGGGAACGACTTTGAGGAGCACAAAAGTAATCTTTTCTCTATTAAAAAATTTATGAACAGACAAATACCCTTCTAGTAGATTCAACCAATTTTCTAAAGCATTTGCATCTATCTGACCTTCAAATATAGGAATATCAAAGTTTATTTTACCTTGAAGGGGGAGATGCCTCCATTCGAAGAAGATGCATCGCCTGTTGGTAGTCGCCGAAGGATTTGCGCGAAACTATCCATCATCTCGTTCCTATATTGCATGAGGGATTCTTCAATCAACAATTTAAAAGGATATCCTATCCCATCATCTTTATTTTCTCCTTCCATGGGATGTCTTTTGGGCATGCAAGAGCTTCTGTCCTCAAGAGAAACAAGCTCGAGACCCAACTCTTTGTACTTCGACTTCATTGGGGACATGCATTAAGACGACAAGGAGAAGACCGCTCTGATATCACTGATCTGGATTTTATGAGTAGAACGAATTGAGTACATATTATTTACAGGTGCTTAACAAAAAATAATAGAGATACAGTAAAACTGGTTTTCTATTCAATAACAAAATAAGATGAAACTATAAAATGTAGCGGAAACAAGCTTGATGGAATGGTGGTGACTTATCTCTAAGAAGAGATGTGACGACAGCGTGCATTCACAAAAACCAGGTTACAATGAGGCTCTGAAGGGATTTTTACCATAAGAAAGAATTCCCAAAACCCTAGACATCCAAAAACCTAACCCTAGGAGATGAAGCGCCAAAAGTCATGTGGGCCCCATTTGGGTAAGTTAGTACATCAACTTCCCGGGGTCGTAACTTTTGCATACGATCTCTGTTTTAGGAGTGTGATAGCCCGTTCGAAAGGTATAATCGAGGAGATTCATTTTGGGGGCTCAATTATGTCTTTAGATATCATTGAATAGCTCAATAATGAAAAACCTTCATTTAGGCCCTCAAAATGGCCCCAGAAGCTAAAACTGCTAAAACTGTTTTAAGCCAGTTGGAAAAAGTGGGTGGCCACCGATATCCATATGGATCAAAATAAATTATTGATTATGCTAATTACTTATAGTATTTCCATTTTAATGAAAAAAAAATGAAACAAAAACAAATAGTTAATCCATAAATGGTAAGGAAGGATTAGTTTAAGGATCGTTTGACGCATGTGGAGTCGAGGGTTAATGTGAGGTTTTAGGTTAAGGATTATATCACTAGGTTCCCTTAACCATGTTGAGGTAGGATGGATTGGGATTTAACGTTCATATAATTTTTATAGTCATCTTGCGTCTTGTTAACTTGTCATTTGGTTGATTTGGTTTTCATCATGTGGTTGACATTTAAATTCGGTCTCCTAGCGTGTCAAATTTTATTGGGTTATTGGTCTAGATGGGGTATGTTGAGTTAGGATTATCATAATTCCTATCACCTGGGGATGACATGAATCCTGAGGAGGGGATCATGGCATGCTCTAATGGATAGCAAAAAATGATATCATGGTCGGAGTATGTGCTTCCCATTGTGGATGTTCTCACTTATCTTGTAAGTGTTCCGGTGGTAGTATCGGGTGATTAGTCATTTCTATCTGTCTTGGGTTTTCACATGATTCACCCAGTTGCTAGATGTGCTAGGGTGTTGATCTGTTGTTGTTTGTTTCCTGATTTGCATGTGTTGTGTTCATCATCTGGTTGTGTGGTTTAACTATTTTTGTCATTGCCTTCCTGCCAAAAACAAAAAAATATTTTCTTCGCTTGTAGTCGTAACGATAGGGCTCGTTACTTATGATATCAGAGGGGGTTTCGACCTGCAACTTTGGTATCACTACGAATATCATTGATTTGATTTATGATTATAATTTTGCTAATTAATTTGATTTGTATTCATGCAGGTAATCATGGTTAGAGGATGTCATGGAGGCAGATGACGGGGTGCTGGGGGAGGAGGCGTGATGCCCCCAGTAGCATCCACGCCTGAGGGGTATAACCCCCAGGGAGACAAATAGGTTGTCAGGAAGGAACAAATAGCAGTTGGTGATGTGGTTGGTCTAATGAGGTCTTTTTAGTGGATGTCTAAGGCACTGATCAGCCATTTGGATAGAGATGAGGCCAAGGTATTGGCACCCCCTAAGGGTCCACCGTGCACTCTGATCGGTACTGGTACCATTCACCATAAAATTGAGAATGTTAAATTTACTGAGTTATTTGGTGCCCCGAACGATGCAACCGTCGAGGCATGGTTGGAGAATATGGCGATGTGCTTTGCACTTCATGACTATGCCTCCAACATGAAGGTACGCATGGAGGTATTTCAATTGAAGGGGAGCGCTCTTCTATGGTGGAAGACGATCCTGTCATAACTGAACATGTCTGTCGAAGACGTGTTATGGGAATTGTTCGAGGAATGGTTCCCAGAGATGTACCTATCAGAGGAATTCATTGAGTGTCAACTCAATGAGTTCAATGCTTTGCGACAAGGTGGTTGTACGGTTCCCGATTACGAGGCCCATTTTATGGAGTTTCTTTAGTATGCTCCACACCTTAATATCAAGAAACTTAAGGTCAACAGGTTCTTGTTTGGGCTTAATGTCATCATACATGAAAAGGTTAGGATTCTAATGCCTTAGACCTTCCATGATTCCATCCAAAAGGCCCTCATAGTAGAGGAGGATCTTATCAGCGGGGGTTAGATCAAAAATCCAGCGAGACCAGCAAGGCAGGTGTCATCTGGTGTGCAACAACATCAGACACTAGCTAGAGATACGCCAGTATATCATGGCTTCCAAAGAGGATCCACTTTCACTACACCTCAATGACCAACACCTCAGCAACAGACTCCTTACCGAGGACCACAACATTAACAACAACATCGATCGCAGCCGCAACAATTTAGGCTTTCTCAACAGAACAGACCATGATTCCAGAGCGTTGGGTCGTCGGCTTCTACTTTGAGTACAAGGAGTACTATACTGAAGAAGGGGTGTTGGGAATGTGGGGAGCCACACTACTAGTGTGACTACTCAATGGAGAGGACTAGAGCATATGGATCAGCTGGACTCACTACCGTGGGATATTTGGGCAAGACCCATCAGATTCATACAGCGGTGAATAACCGCCAGGAAGAGAACTAGTTGACTGTGATAGAGACATCAGGTACCGTTGTTGACCAGACCCTTAGTATTTTGATATATCCTGATGCTACCGAGAGTTTCATTTCTGGTGCAGTGCTAAAAAGTATCAAGGTAAAGGTAATTTAACATGATGAGTTTAGCTTCGTAGAGATGGATTTAGGAGCCAAATAGAAGGTTGGAGGGAAGGTTGTGGGTTGCACCCTTAACAAGGGAGAGTTTGTCACCATGGCCAACCTGTATGTCACAATCTTAGGATATTATAAAATCATGATCAGTATGGACTGGCTGGAATGGCATGTGGTGATACTCAGCTATAATAAAAAACAGTTGAGCTTGGTCGATGATGAGGGACAAAGACATGTGATTCTAGGTCAGAACTAGGGAGCTTCCCTGAGGTTTATCTCTTCCTTGGAGCTCTAGAAGATCATGTGCAAGAGATGTAAGATTTATGCGATCCTTGCGCTAAATGAGAAAGGATTAGCGAAAGATATAGAACACCTTCTGGTGGTGAGAGAGTTTATCAACGTCTTTCCGGAGGAGTTACATGAGATTTGTAGGATTGGGAATTGGAGTTTACCATATACCTAAAACCAAGGATTGAACCGATAGCAAGAATGCCTTATCGGATGTCGACCCCAGAGTTACATGAGTTGAGAATGCAACTAAAGGAGTTGTTGGAACTGGGACTCATACGTCCTAGTGTGTCACCATGGGGTGCGCTTGTTATTTTCATACTAAAGAAGGATGGGTCGTGGAGACTCTCCATTTACTACCGTCAATTGAATAAGGCAACGATCAAGAATCAATATCCATTGCAAATGATTGATGATATGTTTGATCATATGAATGGTGCAACAGTGTTATGGATATCACCAGGGTGCAAATATCAACTTGAGATCAGCGTATCACCAGTTATGGATAAAGGAGGATGACGTCCCTAAGACCGCCTTTAAAATGAGTTTTAGACATTACGAGTTTATTGTTTTACCGTTTGGACTAATGAATGCCCCAGGAGTATTTATGAGTTTGATGAACGGGGTGTTCCACAAGTACTTGGACAAGTTCATCCAAGTATTCATTGATGATATTTTGATTTACTTTTTGATGGTGGAGGAGCATGATGAGTACTTGCGTTTGGTACTACCGTGTTAACGAGAGAACAAATAGTATGGGAAATTGTCTAAATGCTCATTTTATCAATCGAAGAATCACTACTTAGGGAATGTCATCTCCACCAAAGGTATCATCGTGGATTCAGGAAAGGTCGAGGCTATTATGGAATGGCCTACGTCGATGAATGTCTTGGAAGTGTGTAGCTTCATGGGCTTAGTAGGATACTATCAGTGGTTTGTAGAGGGATTCTCAAAGATAGAAAATCCGATCACAGAATTGCAGAAGAGAAGAAAGAAGTTTGTTTGGATCGAGAAATGCACGAAGGCATTTTGGAGACTCTAAGAGTTGTTGAAAAAAGCACTGATACTAAAGGTCCCTAACATGGACATGAACTTCTTGGTATGCACTAATGCATCCAAGGAAGGCTTAGGAGGAGTATTTATGCAAGACATTTGAGTGATCACTTACATCTTGAGGAAGTTGAAAAGGCATGAGGACAACTATGCGATGCACGATTTGGAGTTGTTAGCCATTGTATATGCCTTGAAGGTTTGGAGACACTACCTTGTTGGACGAAACATTTGAACTAAAAATGGACAATTGTGGACTACATCACATCTTTATGTAGAGTGACTTGAATGCACGACAAAAATGTTGGTTGGAATTTCTTAGAGAGTACGACTTCGAGATTACTTACATAAAGGGAACATTGAACATAGTGCCTGATGCGTTGAGTCGGAGACCGTGCATATTTTCGGTGATGCCTCTTCAGACGAATCTACATGAGAAAATATTAACTTTACAATGCGACGATGACTGGTACAAAGAGGTAAAGGAATTTATCGGAAAAAACACAATGATGGTACCAAGATTTGAAGGATTTACATTTGACAATGATGAATTATTGAGATTTAAAAATCGAATTTACGTACCAATGAACGATGAGCTGAGGATTTTGATCCTAAACGAGGATCATAGAGCAGTGTACATGGCTCACCCGAGAGTTATGAAGATGAGGGCAGACCTTAAAACCTTATTATTCTGGAAAGGATTGAAGGAAGACATAGTCAACTAGATGGCTAGATGTCTAGAATGTGAGTAGGTGAAGGTTGAACATATACATCCAATAGGATTACTGCAACCTCACACTTTTCCAGAATCAAAATTGGAGGTCATTTTGATGTATTTCATTGTTGGATTGCCACAGAAGGCAAGGAGACACGACTCAATTTTTGTGGTACACTCTAATGAAGAGTGCTCATTTTATTCCTGTGCGTACGATGTATCAGGCACATGACATAGCTAGAGTTTTCATTAGTGACATTATGAGGCTGCATGGCGTGCCTAAGAGGATTATATCCAATCGAGGATCAATGTTTACTGGATGATTTTGGACTAGTTTCCAACGTGCCTTGGGAACCCAACTTAACTTTAGTACTGAATATCACCCCGAGAGAGACGGGCAGACCAAACAAAAAAACCAAGTCTTGGAAGAAATGTTGTGCATGTACGTGATGGACCAATATAAGATTTGGGAAGAATTCTTGCCACTGGTAGAATTCACTTATAACAACATATACCAAAGAACCATTAAGATGACACCCTTCAAGTTTCTTTACGGGTGACCGTGTCAGACGCTATTGAGTTGGGATCGACTTGAGGATAGGGTCCTGGTGGGACCAAAATCGATCCAAGAAATGGAAGATCAAATGAAAACAATAAGACAAAGGATCAAAGAAGTGCAGGATCGACAGAAGAGTTATGTCAATGTGCACCATGTCTGTCGTAGTTACGAAGTTGGATATCAAGTCTTCTTGTGGGTGAAACCACATAAGAGTTCAATCAAGTTTGGAAAGGTTGATAAACACTCTCCTAGGTTTGTGGGACCTTTTGATATTGTGGAGAGGAAGGGGACCATGGCCTATCAACTAGTCTTTCCTAATTCTTTGAGGCATATGCACGATGTTTTTCACGTATCTATTTTTAGACATTATATTAGTGATCCTACACATGTTATTGACATGAGTTCCTTCCAGGTATCAGACAAGGGTGTGCTCACAACTGAGCCAATATGCATCCTAGATCATTGCATTTGACAACTATGATGTCGAACAATAGATCAGGTCAAGGTCTAGTGGGATAACTATAGTCCGCACTCGATGAACTGGGAGGACGCATATGATATGCACCAAAAATTTTCATTTTTGTTTGATTGATAGACTTATGATACTGTGATACACATTATTTTGGCACTTATATATTGTGAAACTTCGGGACAAAGTTTATACCAAGAGGGGGTGTATGTAACATGCCTCTCTTGCGTGCACTGAGCAAACTTATTCTTTGAGGACACTTACTTGCAAGTGATACAGATTATTATACTATTGGCCATTTGATTATGATTATGAGACATCATGGATATGAGTATATGTTATTTTGTGTATTTACATAGACAGGTGCTATTGACTGGGTTCCCCTAAGTGTACAGGACTTGTACCTCGAGGATGCATAGGCATCGATGAAACCCCTTGGACTCTGTATCGAGTCAGGGAGTGGACTATTGGGGTTTGATTGTTGTTGATATGACATATTCACATTTGATTAGATATTATGATGATTGATTTTTATTTTTGACATGATTCGTTGATGATGCAGGCTGATGATATCTTGCTGACTAGACTCGCAAGTTGAGTAGAGGGGTCATGCACGAAAACCAGATACCTGAGGGAGAGGTGTGGACAATAGCCCTGCCACAACCTACTAGCAATCCCATAGTGGATCCAACTATAGGTTAATGGTTACCTACAGTGGTTGCGAAGACCCATGATTCCATGAGGAAAGACTGTGACAGTCACTCACGATGATTCTAAGGGGCACACAATAAGGTAGGGTCCTTAATCCTTAGATTCCCTTCGTCTCCCACAAGATCACTTGGCGGAGTATTGACTCCATAGGTTTTTTATGTCTACCAAATTAGTCAAGAGGCAGGTGGCACCCTTGGAGCACGTAGTGCGTCCTGAAAGACACATCTTGTAAGGAAAATGGAAAGAGGCGAGTGGCACCCTTTGATCACATAGTGCGTCCTGAAGGGCACTTCGTGCAAGGAAAATGGAAAGAGGCAAGTAGCACCCTTAGAGAACGTAGTGCGTCTTGAAGGGCACGTCAAGCAAGGAAAATGGTGAGAGGCAAGTGGCACCCTTGGAGCACCTAGTGCGTCTTGAAGGGCACGTCGTGATTTCAATGGGTAAGTGAATAAACCTAGTTGGCCTTAAAATGAATGACATGATAAGTAAGGTTTAAAAACAATTTCCCTAATAAAAATGTTGTCTAGTCTAGGAAATTAAAATATAGGTCTAAGTGATGCTTGTGGTAAAAAAACAAATAAAAATAATAATCATAATTAAACATGTGACGACAAGGGGGTAAGAAATTCAATTAATTTATTAAAATCAAATTACTTTGGGGGATTAAATTTTAAAATAAAAAATAAATGATCGTTTTTCTACACATGCTTATTAAATTTTATTAATTAAAAAGAGAAAGAGTTGGTTTTTCTACACTTGATAATTTGAGTTTTAGATAAAAAGAGAAAAGAGGGAAACTTAAAAGAAATAGGAAAATAAGGGGAAAAGGGGAAACATAAAGAAAGAGGGGAACATAAGGAAAAAACAGAATGACTAAATTAGTAAGGAATCTTGCATTTAAGAAATTTCTAAATATGAACTCTACTAGGAATTTAGTAAGGGTGTAAGTCATTTAAAATGTGTAAGGAAATATGGGGACACCAAGGAGTGATTTTAGGGATGGTTTTAGGTGGGTGAGGGAAATAGGAGTAATTAAATAATTAACGAAATTAATTTCTGGTGCAACTAGGGGGATGGGTGACATGTGTACAGGGTTTTTTTTTCTAAATTAAATTAATGAAAAATAAATTAAATGGAAATTTGGGAAATAAATCACTTAGAAACTCTATAAAAAGGATGGAGGAGAAGGAGTATGGATCTCTTCTTGATGTGTAATGTTATGCTACAAAATGTTTGACTTGACTAACTTATCTTGTGGGAGTTGGGATACCCAACTCGGGTAACGAGTGGTAGCTTGACCTTGCGAGGAAAGATGGGTACTAGTTGTTATTTGGTTTAGTGTGTGTGGCCCCTTTTTGGATTGATGGGATCAGGGGGAAGAAGATTACCCCTAGCATTGGATGGGAGGTACTGGTGAGGTCACATCGATTGAGAAGCAGGGGATCGATGAAGCGCGCATGCAGGACAACGACTCAGAGCGGTCGACTTGGGATATGGTACACATGTGTTTATTTTGAATTATAGATTAATATATTTCTTGCATTTTCATTATTGTACTTCTATGGTGTAAAGAATGTGTTTTAATCAACGTTTTTAATCAATAAATTAATGTCATCATAGCTTTACGCTCGCTGCATTGAATAGATTTCCTTGGCAACCCGATCCCCAATTGCTATGACTGTTCTATTTTGTTTTATTCATATTATGATTAGATTGTGCTCTATATTCCGCCTTTATCCCTAGGTCATCATTCCATGCCTGAGAAGTTGGCCAGGATCCAAATCGACGGTCATCACTTCAGTGTATAGCAACATATAGATTCGAATGCCCTCCTTTTCTGTGCATGTATTCTTGGTTGATTGATTGTCTAGAACCTTCTTGTGATTGAATATCACAATGTATTGTACATCCTTTATCTCTGCAAACAACTTAATACTCTCTATGTTTTAAATCAGATATGGACTGCGTTGTTGTCCACTTGAATGACAACGTTATTTACCTTTATTTCTCTGTGTTTGACAACAATTTGTAGTTGTTGTTAATGTGCAATGATGGGGTTTTTGTTACTTGTGTAATGGTTGAAAGTTATTACTTTTATTACTGCGATTTCACCTTTTTTACTACAATTAATATATCTAGACAACGATCCCTTCTCTGTAGAATTCAAACCCCTTTAACCTCCATGAAAACATTCTAATAACCAGACTGTGTGTTTACCTTGACTGAGAATGATAACGATATATCTTGTCTGTGATTTCTTCCAAGACTATGTCTGCGTCGTATTACTTACCACTCTGAAACATTACTCTATGATTTTTTTTTATTGCTTACACTTGTTAATATCTCCTTGTTGATCATCATTAACCCAACATTTGAGGGGAGTAATCTGTGTGTTCTTCCACCACAATTTTCTCCTATCACATTCCAGCATTCAATTCATTTTTTTTTCTGGGCATTTTACCCAACATCCAACCTCGATTTTTCTTGGCGATATAACACCACTATTTTGTATTTATCTTTTTACACAACCACTTCATTTATTACCCTGCAGTTTCATGGATTTAAATGACAGTATTAACATTTTTATCTGTGATATTATGTGTGTGCCTGCATTTTTCTTGGACAAGTCAGCGCCCACTTAACATAGAGGCTATGAATTTACTGAGCATTGACTGCAATGTTACTGGTGTGCCTGCGTTTGTTTTCAGAAGTTTTTTTTCACTTTAATAACAAGACTGCAAATATTACTATTATTAGACTATATATTTACCTACCATTTGGCTGAGAATTGAGTCTTTAATATCCTGTGATATTACCTTTTTATTGACAATGATTTATTGTGTTAAACCCAACGATTAATGTCTGGGCGTTTTGTAATGATATCTCACAGTGGTTTTATGTTTCCTTATGACAAACAACCTTACCCTTTGTTGACTTAGCTTTAATTCCATATTATTGGGTAGCGACTTCACAGTCAATGTTCCCTTTTTCAATCGACAGTGTTTTTGTTGATAGTTATTAATGATTGATAGCATAGTTGAATTATACATTTACACAAAAATTTATAGTCATCAATAATAAATGTTAGATTTTACTTACCCAAGTATGTATTACCTTTTTAGGCAACAATGGATGGTTAATGTAATTTTTATATAGATACCGTGACATAAGTTAATATCCCCCAGGAAAATACTAATAGACAACATTCTTTTTTTTAGACACCCCCTTTTTACAGCAACCTTATAATATGTATGAAAACAAATTTTAATAGGTATGACGAAGTGTATGATTGGGACAACAGATACTGCGATGTAGTGGTTGTTGTACATAGATGATTGACAACGAGTTTAATGCTAACTCTGTGTGTATTTTCTACGTGTGGGTGGTCGAGCGAGACTGTGAATTCCAGATATGGTTGATAGCATGTTGAAGATAAATGACAACATCTTAAATAATGTGGATAGATTTTTAATAGCGTGGCGTGTTAGATATTGTTGATATCATTTCAATTATTGTTGATAGCATTTTGAATATTGTTGATATATTATAAATAATGTTTTAAGTATTGTTAATAGCATCATCATGGATAACGCTTTAATTATTGTTGAAGGAAATTTTTTATTACACAACAATATTATTTATCAAATCCTTATGGTTATTGATCCAATGATATCATGTTAATTACTAATAGTTTATCAATTGAATTATCCAAATACCACAATATATTGGATAACCTAGTTCACTTTTTTTGAATTGTTCACTTATACTAACAGACAATGTCTAATTGTTGAGAGTGTTTATTGATTATGCTAAGTACTTATAGTAGTTCATTTTTAATACAAAAAAGAAAAACAAATAGTTAACCCATAACTGGTAAGGAAGGATCAATTTAAGGATCGTATGATGCATGTGGATTCAGAGGTTAATGTGAGGTTTTAGGTGAAGGATTATATCCCTAGGTTCCCTTAACCATGTTGATGTAGGATGGCTTGGGATTTAATTTCTGTATCATTGTTATAGTTGTCTTTCATCTTGTTAACTTATCATTTGGGTGATTGGGTTTTCATCATCTGGTTGACATTTAAATTCGGTCTCCTAGCGCGTCGAATTTTATTGGGTTATTGGTCTAGATGGGGTATGTTGCATCAGGATTACCATCATACCTATCACATGGGGACGACATGAATCTTGAGGAGGGGATCATGGCGTGATCCAATGGATAGCGGTGAATGATAGCTTGGCTAGAGTCTATGCTTCCAATTGTGTATTTTGTCCCTTAGCTTGTAGGCGTTGTTCTGGTCATGTCGGGTGATTAGTCGTTTCTATCTTTCTTGGGTTTTTGTATGATTCGCCCAGTTGCTTGATGTGCTAGGGTGTTGATTCATTGTTGTCTGTTTCCTGATCTGCATGCGTGGCGTCTATCATCCGGTTGTGTGGTTTAACTGTTGTTGTCGTTGCCTTATTGTCGAAAACAAAAAAAAAATATTTTCTTTGCTTGTAGTCGTAACGATAGGGGTCGTTACACTAATTCACGTTGGATTTTGTGATCAAATGGTGAATCTGATTATAGACTACTTGTATTCTATATCTTTTTTGGTTTAAATTAATGGATTAACATTTGTGTTTTTCAGGCCTACCAGAGGAATAAGGTAAGGATGACCTCTATCTCTTTTATTGTTCTTGATTATTAGAAATGTTTAATTATATCAATCTTAGAGTCTAAAAGAATATGATCTTTGAGTGGCATAAAGTTAGGTAGATCCTTTTATTTGACTCATCTACTATTTACAGAGGATGCATTTTTTTTTTTAGGGCTCTAAAAGAGATTTAAACAAACTAAAGGAGATAATAGATATTCATAGTATAACATCTAGTATGGAAATAAATATGTAGAAACATCAATAGGTCTCAATGGAGTTTAAGTTGATTAGGTTAGAAGGAAAATACTATTTTTCCCCTTTTCAAATGTGGAGTTGTAAGAAAGTTTTAAGTATTTTAGGTTTCCTTATGAAATCAAATTATTATGTAGAAAGAATGAATGAAAGTGGTTGATTGAGAAGATTGGAAAAAGGAAAAAGATGTGGTGTAATAGATGGATTTAATTGGGAGGAAGACCTACTTTAGTCAAATTAGTTTTGGAGGATACAGTATTATACTGGTATATCATGAATTGCATTCCTAAAGGGATACTATAAACTGATAGAAATAAATGCATTAAATTAATGTGGATAGGGAGGAGAGGAAAATATGGCATTCTGTTATTCAAATGGTAGTGTTTAGCCAAACCAAGGGAGGTGTGATGTGAAACAAAAAAATCATTTTTTAGTAAGGTCTTGGCTACCAAAAGTAAATGGAGTCCAATTTCCAGGAAGTGTTTGTGGATGTAGATGACATATGAAAAATGCATATACCCACTAACTATTGAGTAATGGATTAGAAAGGAAAATAAACCAATCCATATGGTGTCTATTGTTTGGAAGGATATAGCACCATATTTTCCTCTTGTGGGTAATTGGTTAGTTTGGAAATTAGGAAATAAGTTAAATTTTAGAATAGGGGAAAATCTATGGATTGGATGTGGAGAAGTATATAGAGACCTTGGGGATATGATTGACAAGATTTAGAGAAAATGAATTTACAAACTAGAACATATTGTTGATGCAATTATTACATCGATTTGGAAACAAGGATAGAATATTGATGAGATGATAAACACGATATGTCTCTATCTCTTCGCAAATAGGAAAATATGAGATATACTCCTTCGGATTGTAGGAGTACTTCACACACACCGAGGATTTATTTTTCCTAAGGTTTTTCCTTGTTTTTTAGTCATTATTCAGTATCCTATATTGTAATTGTAGAAAGAACATTCCTCTAGGGAGAATATTCTCTTCAGTTTTCACTTCAGTTTGATTAGTTGAGTGGAGTCTAGATGCTACATTAGGATTATCACCATGCAACATTGGGATCATCACCAACTAATGCACATTGTCCTTGGGATCATCACCAGAATAGAAAATTACTCATGATTCCATGATCTCCTCCTCGCTTCACCTGTTTCGGTAAGTTAATTGAAGATAGACAGACTAGTTAACTCATACTAAGTGGCAGTTCACTCCCATAACTGCCTGAGAGACCAGACTAGGTGGTAGTTTACTCTTGTAACTGTTGGTGTGTGTCCAGATCACTCTAAACCACCACTATGGCACATCAGTTACTCATGTATCCTATATCTATTATAAATTATTCACTCTTTGAGTGTGGAATACGGTTAATGAGAATTCTTCCATTCTTTCTCTCCTTCTTCTTCTTTCTCAATTTTTCTCTGCAAATGTGTGTAGTATTTTCTATCGAGATCTATTTTGTGAAGGTTCAACAAATTTACATGGTATCAAAGCCAACGGAATGATAAGAAAAATATACATCAAATTATTTTTGTAGGTACTAAAGATTGAAGAATACAAAAAATATGGATTATTCACTCACAATACTTCTCATGCCTCATAACTATTTGGAGTGGAAGCCAAAAATTATGCTTTAGCTTAGTTGCAGAGGCTTGTACCAGATAACTATGGAAATTGAAGTATAGCCTGATTCCACTGATGAGAAAAATGACTTTCTCAATAGACAAGATATGGCCATAGGATTTATCTGCTTGTCTATTTTTCCAGAAACTCTCCACCAAGTATGTGATGTCTCACAAGAATTCACTCCAAATGACCAGATTGGAGGTTCTCTTTGGGAATAAATAAGATTGTGAAGATTCCATGTAGGAGGTTGAATAGATAGATCCAGAAGAGAAGTCATCAGAAGATCAAGCCTCTTATTGTGAAGAGTCTTCTAGAAAAGTATTTGCACAAATTTGTATTCCATTAATTGAAGATGATGTCTACTCCATTTCAGATTTGTTTTCTGAATTTCATGTGGAATATATATGGAATGCATCTCAGGGGTCATATGTAGACACTTTTCAATGCGCAATGCATGCATCCTAGGAGACAAAAAGGGAGCTACGCACATTAGACTCAATTCTGATATTTTCTGAGAAAATATTGCAGAAAAAAATGGATATTTGAATTCCCCTCGGGAAAATATGAAATTTCAAAAACAAATCATCCGAAACGAAGTCTGGAAAGTGACGTTATGATCATTTTAAAATCAACAAAATTTCAACGTTTTTATGGAAACGGTCACACGGTTTTCAAAGTTTCATCCAAACTTTATTTGGATATTCTTCATTACAAGAAGATAATGTAGATATGTGTGGAAATCTCAATGGTCCATCTACTTCATCAGATCCATGCAGACATATACATATTCAACAAAATCTTCAATGAGCACAAACTTGCCTAGTTTAGAGTTTTTCTTGGAGTGAAGGACAAGGTTGCTTAGCAACTCCTTTTTGTTCCTTCTCACTTTTTTTTATGCATTGTAATTTGAGTGGTGGGTTTCCCATGAGGTTTTCCCTCTTTCCTCATTTATTTTAGTTTATCTTTTGTATTTGGGTACCTAACATGGCCTCGTTTCCAACACCCATTCTTTATTTTCACCATAGTGATGTTTAGGGGTGGTGTTGGAGTACTTCACACACACACCTAGGATTTATTTTTCCTAAGGTTTTTCCTTGTTTATTAGTCATTATTCAGTCTCCTATATTATAGGAAGAATATTCCTCTAGGGAGAATATTCTCTTCAATTTTCACTTCAGTTTGATCAGCTAAGTGAAGTCTATATGCTACATTGGGATTATCACCATGCAACATTGGGATCATCACCAACTAATGCGCATTGTCCTTGGGATCATCACCACACTAGCGCATTACTCATGATTCCCTCATCTCCTCCTCACTTCACTATGTTTCAGTCTGTTCACTGAAGACTGATAGACTAGTTAACTCAGACTAGGTGGCAGTTAACTCCTGTAACTTCTTGAGAGACTAGACTAGGTGGAATTTTACTCCCATAACTATTGGTGTGTGTCCAGATCACTCTAGACCACCACTATGTCACATTAATTACTCAGGTATCCTATATCTATTGTAAATTATTCACTCTTTGATTGTGGAATATGGTTAATGAGAATTCTTCCATTCTTTCTCTCCTTCTTCTTCTTTCTCAATTTCTCTCTGCAAATGTGTGTAGTATTTTCTAGCTAGATCTATTATGTGCACGTTTAACACATTTACACGGATCCTATATTTTATCCTTTTTCTGAAATGAAATATATAGTCAATATTGATATATCCCTTCGGGTATCTTGAAAATCTCTTTTCTCTTTCAATAAAGATAGGGAAATAAACATGTTAGAGGTAACCCTTAAGGTTTTATCCTTTTTTTGAACCCCTATAATATAATAGAAGGGAAGGAGGAAAAGGGAAACTAAATCCTTTAAGTTTACGTGAGGTAGAATCCCATGCAACATCAACTTCTAGATAAGTGAGACCCCACATCTTCTTAAGACCAACAACCAATAGATTCATTCCAACCAAGGAAAAACACCCCCCTTAATACTTAGCCAACCCTTATCTAACCCTTCCTTCCGCTTTCATCAGCACTATCAATTGTTCCATGCCTTTATAGGTCTCTATTATTAATTAATATATATTATATAGGTTATTTTGGTCCATTTTTCGTAGAGAAGAATTAGTAAAGGAAATGAATCAGTCAATGCTAGACGTTTTCGAGATCCTTCCCATTTGTGATAGATGGATGGTCGGGTACTATCTGCTACTAAAGGAATCATAATAGAAGGTAGTGGATAGTAAAAAATTGTAAAAATTTGATAATTGGAAGGTTTATATTTAACAATTAAAGAAGAATAATATTATAAACAAAGAGGAGGATGTACTAGTCTAGTCTAAGAACCCTTCTTTAGTGGAATATACTCCTAGATTGCAATACAAAACCATGTTTTTCAATGCAAATCAAGAAAGGGATGTGTGGTGGTAGAAGGCCCTATGGACGATAAAATATCCCTCCTAAAACCAAGGTTTATATGTGGTCAATTCTAATAAATAAATCATTAACATGGGTAGTCCTCCAAAAATGAAATTGACATCTATTGGGTTGTTGTATATTGTGCAAGTGTTGGGTATGTGTTATATTCTTTAAAAAATCATCCCATGTATTGTACATTGATATGGGAGAAAAGGGGGTATGGGGGGTTCTTATAACCCCCTAGTAGGGAGAGTTGGGGAGGTTTGGGGGTGGAAGATCTCAAGAAAAAAAATGGTTCATTTTTTGTTGTTTTTTGTGTTTGTTTTGGTGGTTTTTTGGCACATGATTTTTTCAGATGGTTTTATAATTTCGATTAAGGAATTAGGATTATTTACTAATATGGGTCAATGGATTAGGGGTTTGGATGTCGCATGATCCTATATGGATATTATGTTGTAAACAATGAAAAATATAATGGATAGAATATTAAAGGTGCAACTCTAAACAGGTTGTTGGTTTTCTCGGTTTGGGTTTCCAGGGTAAAAATATGTGTGTGTGTGTGTGTGTGTGTGTGTGTGTGTGTGCCATTGTATCTTTTCTATTTTGTTAAGAACCTATTTTTAGTAATTATTTGTACAAGGTTAAAATCTAGATTAAGAAGTATTTAGAAACTAAAGATAATGCTCAAAAAAATTGTTCATATGCTAGAAAGGTCTAGGGACATATGAATGAGATAACAAGTTGCAGGGATTGATTTTAAGTGGAGATAATGAAGAGTGTTTGAAGAATTGGTTCTTGAAAAAAGAACACAAGCCTTGAGAGCTCTCACCCTAATGGTTTCTCGAGGCATCTAGCTAGCCAAAAATGATAAAATATTTCAAGAAATATTACGATTGGCCTTTCAATGTGCATATCAAGTTAGGAAATTTTTTGAAACCATAAAATTTCCCTCAAATGCTATGAAAAATGTGATATTGACTCATCCTCCAATAGATAAGTCAAGTGGTTGGATTATTTATGGTGCTAACCATGGGTAGCAAACATTTTGTGGAATATGAGCCACTTTATTCCTAAATGGTTCATATTATATAAATTTAAAATAAGTTTTTTTAGGAGGGTCAGAGGGGATGTACAAACAACTATGCATAAATGATGGCTTGTGTACATTCCAACCTTTCATTGGTTGGCATAGATACATATCAATTTGGGAATGGTTTTCTTCCCTACTTTGTATAAATACATTCATCTACGAGATTTCAATATTCAAATAGGTAGCAAGAAAGGAAAGAGTAGTTCCAACCCATATTCATTTGTACCCATGCTTTTCAAAGAGAAAAATCTTTTAGAAACTTGCTTGAAAATTGTTCTAAAACTCTTTCATAAATTTTCTTGACAATAGTTCTATAGGATTTTATAATATAGTTGATAAATGTTGCAAATACAAATAAAGTATTATATTTAATAAACAAATAGACACTCCAATATAATGGATATTTATCCATAATATACAAAGGCGAGGAAACCCGCAACAATTACCAACATGAAAGCAAACTCATAAAAATTACTAGTAATTACAAATAATTTACCAAAACAATTACCCATAGCAAACAAATAGTTACTAATAAATATATTTCTATTAAAAGAATGTAATGTGTTGAAAATAGAGTATTTGAAAACATTGTAGACTATTTGATGACACACTAAGTAAAAAAAAATTAGAAAAATTCCAAAAATGGTATATATATTAAAAGTTAAAAAATGATTAAATAATCATTCAATAAACTTCTCATAAAAACAAACTAGAACTTACAAATGTAATATATATGATCTATGAATTATCATAAATGGCCATGTTCTCCTCTTCCATTCTCTCCTCCAAGTTGGCCCATAATACATTTGAAATGCATATTATAGACATAATTGTAAATACTTTTATTGAAAAAAACTAATAATTACAATTAAATTATGATGCATTTCAAATGTAGTATGGGTTAGTATTACAGGTTATAACCTATGGGGAAATTCTTTGAATAAGTGTACAGTTCGAGTATAATTTGGTGAAAACTAAAGTTTCAGATTTGAAGTGAAGCAACAAACACCATAGAACATTTATATACATATATGAATAGCATTATTGACATTAATCTTAACAAGAATTATCAATAATTCCAATGACGAGATGATAGACTATGTACATGGATATAAGGTCACTCTTTGTATTGCATAAGTAAATCCAATTCCCTTAAATGGAAAATGTCTCCTTTAGAGGAACAAATCGTGAGTAATTCTACAGATTTGAAAATTGTAGAACAAGGATTTTTAGTTATATCTTCATGCAGGAACCCAAATACCTTGTTTGTATCATTGAGGAACCCATAGTGAGGATTATTTACTTTACTTGTAGAAAATGGAAGGAAAGTGATTATTTTAGTGTTATTGAAATTAAGAATTAAAATATATTCATTCACACATGTAGTTGGACTTACCCTTTCTCTAAGGATTTATTGCTACTCGAAAAGTAGGAACACATATCCCTTTCTGTTTAAGGAAACGCGTTATTCTAATTTCTATTTTGATAGAATTGAATACCTAAATAATAATAAAGCATGAAAGAACATTTAAGAAGGCTAAATGATTTACCTGTGACGATTCTGGCATTGGAGTCGAACCCGTATGAAGTCGATGAATGTAGAGATGCTGAAAGTTCCCCTTAAACTATGATGGGTTCCATCCCAAAATAGAAGGACCCATCATTAAAATAATATTCATAATCCTTCTGAATTCAAATATTATGTATAAACATAGATAATACATAGTTATGAATGCGCGATAACAGAGAAACAATATTCTTTCCCACGGTTTTTTTTACAGAGTCAGTATCTATAGAAGTAGTGCGTTGCCACATTAAACTTAAATTTGGGCTTGAATATACCCCTAGTTGGAAAAATATCAAAGGAAAATTACAATTATGAAAGACTCTAGCGTAAACTAAGAGTAATTAACAGCAGGAAACACAAATTGTTTATATAAGAATATTTTTGTATAGAGGCATACCCATATCTGGTATGCCTCTTTCTGGAAAACAAATTGAGACTAGAGCTTTACGCTTGCACGATGAGTAAACCCACTGTGCCTTGGCGAAACCCATGTAACGCCTTACCTCATTAACCTCTATTTTTCTCACAAAATGATGCTATACAGGAATTAACAGTAGATGCCTAATAAACAGTGGCTTTGGAATTATTCAGGGTGGATTCCTTAGCCAAACTTGTAACAAATAAAGATTGTTCCCTACATATGCAATGCTTACATTGTGCCTTTTATACGATGGACTATCAGAGAATAAAACCATAATGGTCGAACCTTCGAGTCCTGTCGGGGGGTAAATGCGTAATCACTAAAAAGAAATAGATTATATCCACACTCATACCAAGAATTACAATGCCATTCGGAAACAACAATAATCATAAAATTAATTATTTTCTAGAACTTGAGAATACTTAGAGAAATCCCTCACATGTTTACATAGATGGGAAGAACACAACCATGACTCGTAATCTGGTTAAACAATAATGAAAACATAATTGTATTGTTTCATCACCTCCTTGGAAAAATACATTACCTGGAGATAAGCGAGTTGGGAAAGAGCTAGACCCCCTTTGTTTCTGGAGATTTTAGTAGTTTTTTGTTGGAATATATAATTCTTATTTATCTAATATGCTTGCTAATGTATTGAAAGGTAGAGTAGAGATAATATCTATGTGAGTTGTGTGATACTATTCTTAAGGGGTTGTTAGAAAGTTGGATTTGTGAGATCCTAGTTTGATGTTTGGTTGAGATATTTTCTCAACCTCTCCATTTATATTTGGAATAAGTTAGATCTAATAACAACTAATGATCTCAATATAATGAATCACAAACCTTTGTACATTAATTCATTAATTTAATAGATATTTTGTGTTCACAATCGTTTATCTCTACTCTCCCATTTTATCATAGTATTAGAGTGTCAAGGCTGGGCGTGACTCCCTCGCGGAGGTGCTCAGGCACATGCAAAGAGTAGAGGAGTGTGTTTGTCTCCCATTTTATCATAGTATTAGAGTGTCAAGGCTGGGCGTGACTCCCTCGCGGAGGTGCTCAGGCACATGCAAAGAGTAGAGGAGTGTGTTTGATGTATTGAAGCTTGCAGCCCAGAAGTAAGGAGTATTTGTTTGGATGATCCATGTTGTCTGTTGTGTTGAGCCTGTGGGTGACCACCTGACCCGTCATGCCGTCTAGAGCGTGGAGCAACCTGTGCGTGGAGAGAATTGACACATCGTTCTCAGAGTGGGAGCCGTGTTCATGTCCATGCTTCTATTAATTGAATTTTGTGCAAGTTGAAGTATACACCGCGTGAAGGTGCTGTGACAATTGTTAATGAAAGCGTTGGCAGCAATAGGTTTGTTTAAGTCAATGGAAAGGATTTTCGAAAGACTAGTGTTGTAATTTTTAGAAAGACTAGTGTTGTTATTGAAGGTCGAGACAAAATTGTCTTTCAGTCCTTGTGGAAACCATGCCTATATATTCCTATGCTCGTTGAAACCTCAACTAGTTGCTGGAATTACAATAATCCTCATAGTTATGCTACTAACGAGCTGTAAGCTCTTTGCTTCTGATCGTTGGCAATTTCAATTTCATTCGTTTCTATGAACAAAAATACATCTAATTCCTTTTCTGTATTGGATTCCAAGTTTACTTAGAAATCGAGAGAGAAGCCATTGCACAAGATTAACACACAATAATAGAATGTATTACTTAATAGATAAATGGAGGTTACATATATAGCTCCTAGCAATCTAGATCCTAAGAAAGTGGATCTGATTAGCTAAAAATAGTAAACTTAGAAACTCACAGTTACAATAGTCATAGTACAACAGTCATAGTTAACCTAGAAACTCACAGTTACTACTATTGTAAGCATTATTTCTAACACCCTCCCTTAATGCTTACATTACAAATATCACAATCACAAATTACAAAACATAACAAAAGGTTACAACACTAGAACGTTCATTGTCTGTGTCTTCCTCAGCACTGAAACTCACTCTACAATCACCCGATTTCCGCTCTTTCTTCTCCACACATTCAAGCTACCCACTGACACATTTAAAGTCAAAATGCTTCTGACCATCATTGTAGCACTTGTATACTCGACAATTTAACAACTGGGCTCATCAGGGCTTTCATGATAAAAGGTGCCAATTATTGATGCATTCTATTAACTTGCCTTCATGTGTCGGATTTTTTTTTCTTTCCACTATCCTTCAGTATATAGAAGAATAGTTTGGATACTGAATGTCTTCAACATTCCTTTACACAAGGTGACTTCCAATAAAAGCATTGTACTTGAAATTGGGGCTACCAACTTGCATCAAGATACAAGTTCTTATTTTTACATAAACACTTATATAAAACCTTTAAACTCACCACACACCACACATAATAATATATATAACATACACAAATCACATCACACTATATGTAACACTACAAAAAATCTACCAAACCAACTCAAACACTTGCCGAACATAAAGTTCACCCATTGCAGCGGGAATCAGAGTTTCCGTAGAGAGAAAATCGAACCCTATTGTCAACGCCAAAGCAGATCTGGATCTCTTTTCTTCCATGCAGTTGTCACTGATCAACCAATGCACAGGCATATAACCTATCACAGTTTGATCAACGAATATCTGGGTAGCGATACCCTAGTGAGTTCTCCTACACAATGGTCATTTATTCACAAGGAGAGTCTCCTGCAATTATCTCACAAAACACACAGAAAATTAGAAATTCAAACCCTCTAACCTAATCTACTCCTACAGCGGAATCAACTTATCACTCTTCTCTCATCCTCCAACCCCTCTCGTGAGAGAGTCAGGGCAGTCCTTGCTCTGATGCCAACTTATAAATCGAGAGAGAAGCCATTGCACAAGATTAACACACAATAATATAATGTATTACTTAATAGACAAATGGAGGTTACATATATAGCATGCAGATCAGTGACTCCTAGCAATCTAGATCCTAAGAAAGTGGATCTGATTAGCTAAAAATAGTAAACTTAGAAACTCACAGTTACAATAGTCATAGTTGAAACTCACAGTTACAAGAGTCATAGTTAACCTAGAAACTCACAGTTACTACAGTTGTAAGCATTATCTCTAACAAGTCTTTCCTAAAGATAGAGTCAAGTCTAATAAGAGTGCGTGCTACTATAAGGAAAGACACTTTGGCACACAGATCTACTAGTAGTTTTTCGTGAGAAGAGTATTTATCAAAATGCAAATGCCTTTCATAGGAGCTATGCCCAAATGACAAAACACTTCAATATTTTCATGTATTGAGAAGGGGATCCTCCTCTTGTTCATAATGAACCCTGCAGGAGTATATATTGAACATAAGGACATTTTATTTTCCATCTAGACTTGAAGGAGAGCCGTCGTTGAGGAGATTGCGTGTTTGAGGAGATTGTTCGAAGGCATTACTTTAAATGAGACCTAAGTTTCTATGACACTAATTAAGACTCCATCTTATTAATATTCAATGGAAGAGATTTGGTACAAATTTTGGTGAATGCTTTATTAAATTTGAGCACTTGAAAATTCTAATGTTTATAAATCGAAATTTGTGAAATTTGTGGATCTTTATTCACACTGGTTTTTGATTAGCTAATAGTGGTATGGAAAATGTCTTAGAATAATTGAAGTGAATTAACATATTGAGTCTAGCTAACTCAATATGAATTGTGGTGGTTTTTTTAGAATTGATTACTCTGACAAATCATAGGTGGGTGAATATGAAAACTTCAAGACAATTACACTGAAGACAAAGAAGGCACAATCAAGATGGAGAAGCAAAGAAAACTGATGAGGATATTAGTGATGTAAATAGGCTTTGAGTTTATGATCATTTATGGTCAAAAGTTTTTGCAAGTACAAAATTAAAGAAGAAGAAAGTTCGAAAGCAAGTCTATGATATTTTGATGAGCATGGTTACAAGTAATCCTAGAAAACCTCTTGCATGGTTGAGGGTAATACGAGAAAACTCAGAGCATGGTTATGGGTAAGCAAAAAAAAACCCAAGTTGATTATGATTTCATGAAGGGGTGGGTCTGACGAAGAATGGTTGAATGAGCCATGTAGCTGAAAAGGATTCCTAGAGAATTGGCGGTTATAGTGGTTGATGACCCATGTATTAGGGTAGATGGATTTCTTTTTACATGGACGTCAAAGAGGAAGCATATGAAGATTTGACCACATAGATATTTAAATAAGTAGTCATTAAGGGAGAGTGTTGGAATATATAATTCATACTTATCTAATATGCTTGCTAATGTATTGAGAGGTAGAGCTAATTTCTAAGTGAGTTGTGTGATACTATTATTAAGAGGTTGTTAGAGAGTTGGATTTGTGAGACCCTAGTTTGGTGTATGGTTGAGATATTCTCTCAACCTCTCCATTTATATTTGGAATAAATTAGATCTAATAACAATCAGTAAACTCAAATGATTTTAAGGATAGAAATTTATTTTTAAATGTAGAAACCTTGGCCAATCTTACTAATCCTTCATATGCCAACTATAAATATTTGGCAATATTTTTGTAAAAATATTCAAATTTCTAGGGATTTTATATATTTTTGATAAAATTTTGAGAATTAGGTAAAATAATTTTATCCTATAGAATTTGGGCGAATCATTTTTAAAATAGTGAATCTCATTTTAGGAAAAACCATGGAAAATTAGCCCATGAGCGAAATTTAACCCCTAAAATCATCCATGAATATAATAATTCACAAACCTTTATACATTAATTCATTAGTTCAATAGAGCTTTTGTGTTCACAATCATTTATCTCTACTCTCCCATTTTATCACCTTCCAAAGTTTCCAGAGAATACATTATTACAAAACTCGCAGATGATAACTCGCAGATGATTACATTGTTCCCGTGAAGATGAGGGTGTGGTCTAGCGTTGTTGGTTGAGACCACGTGACAATAGATTGTTCGAATAAAGATTTAATGTTATGGTTAAGTGTTACAACTTGATCAAAATTTCTTCAACTGAAGGATATGTTAAGTGTCATGCGCTTACCAAGGTCACCAAGGTCATTAGGGTTGCAAAGATAATTCTTTCTCTCTTGTTTAAACTTTAAACATTGAATGATAATTCAAAATGAAACCCTTTGTTTCCTTAGGGTAATATCCTATCCTTATTAAAAAAATTCCATCGATTTTTATCTTTAAACTACATGTAGTTTGGAAATTTTTATAATGCACAAGGAATCTTTGGAAACTTGTAAATTCGTGTGTATGGTTAAGGCTAGGACCTTATTAGCAATGATACTATAGTGGAGATAAAACGATGTTAGGTTATATAATATTATATATTTGATTGTATGACTACTCTAATGGGTTTCTCTACATTATACAAATATTTGGAATTGAAATTACCTTAAGTCCTTAAAAATTGGTGAAGACAAAAGGCTAAATTGTATATGATGTTTGATTCAAGAACAATTTCGACAATTTTACGATAAACCTAAAGTGATAAAAATCATATTCATGTTTTAATATCTACTTTTTTTAGTAGCCTTGTCAAGGGGTATGTTACATATGGTATCAGGGTGGTAGGTTAAAACACTTAGGCCTTAATGGGCATCACCATAAAAATGTAAATTGTTTGAACAAAAAGTAACAAGTAAATTGTTCATTGTTACAAACAAACTGTTTTCAAAAAAATTGTAATCATGTCTGCACATAATAGTGAAGAAGATAGAACAAAAGAAAATAATAATCAATAACCTCATAGAAATCTAGAACATCTCAGTGAAAATAGTTCAACAACACATGTTTTGGAAACAAAGAGGAATCTTATTGTAGAGTTACAAACCTTCAAGAAATAAATGACATGTTATTACGAAGCATAACAAAAAAAAAAGAACCCAAAGAATAATGAGATGGATGAGTAAGTTAGTAAAAAATATATAAAGGATTCAAGCAAAGAAACTCAGAAATAAAACAATTCTTCTAATGACACTCACATGATTGAAAATAAAGTATCTATAGTAAAGAAAATAAAACATATGGATCACTTAGATGGAGAGTTTAAGAAAATTAAACCTTCAACTTTTGATGGAGAGTCCATAACTGGAGAAGAGGTGGAAGCTTGGTTACTTGACATAAAGAAACATTTTTATATTTACAATTACTCTAGTAACATGAAAGTGAGGATGGACATCTATAAACTAAAGGGTAAGGCTAGTATATGGTGGCAGGATTTAAAGTTATCCAAGGGTTTAAAGGAAAAGAAAATGGAATGGACATATTTTAAGAAATATTTTAAGAAAAAATATTTATCTAAAAGCTATTATGAAAGAAAAACCAAAGAATCTTATGAATTAAAGCTAGGACATATGTTTATGGAAGATCTTATAACCAAATTTATAGAATTCTTAAGGTTCGTGCCTTATATAAAAGATGAAAAGGTGAAAGTTCATAGATTTTTAAGTTTGTCACCTCAGTCATATAAAGATTGAATAGAATTTGATAATCTAAAGACCTTGAATGAAGTACCGCAAAAATCTAGAATATGTTATAAACAATACAAACAATGGTCTAAAAATCCAAAAGCATGGAGAGAAAAGAAACAAGAGAAGCTCAACCATAGAAAGAAAGGTTTCAATCGATCACCATTTTGAAATATGTCCAAAGGATATCAAGAAAACAACTTTCCCAAGAATTCACCACAAATTCCAGGAGGAAACAAATCTTTTAATTTGCGATTTAAGAAGGCAAATGATAATACTAGAGAACCATTAAAATGTTGGGGATTTGGTGAAACACAATTGTTGAGAAATTTTCCACACATAAATTATGCAAACATAACAATTCAGAATATACACGAAGCTTCCACAGTAGGAGACATTGGAAAACGTATTCATAGAATCAACATTTCTCTAGATGGAAGACAAGTACATCATCAATCTACCATTGTGGAAATTGAAGGTAAAATTCATGACAGAAAGGTTTCTATTTTAATAGACCTAGAAGCAAGTTTAATTTATGTTACTCCATCATTGGAAGACCCAGGCAAGATGAAAAAGGTAAAACATTCTAAATCTTGGCTGGTATAATTAGCAACAGACACTAAAAGAAACATAACCGAGTTCATTTCTGACTGCAAATTGGAAATAAGTGGTCATGGTACTAAAGTGAATTGAAATGTTTTACCTTTAGGATCATATAACATACTTATAGGTATGGAATTTCTAGAGAAGAATAAAGTTGTACTTAATTGTTATGAAAAATGGTTTACTTACAAAGATGAAAGTGGAATAACAAGAACAATTGAAGGAATTATTAAGCCCATTTCTATAAGACAAATATCTTCCTTACAATTAAATAAGTGCATTAGTAAAGTATGCAAGATATATGCTATTCAAGTGACAAATTTTCTAAATGAAGAAACAAGCCAAAGTTGGAGGATGTTGTTGTTCTTCAAGAATTTCAGGATATATTTGTAGAAGAGATGCCTGAACTACCTCTGAAAAAAGAAATAGACTTTTTATTTATTTATTACCTGGATCTGCACCGGTATCCAAGACACCATACAAAATGAGTATACATGAGTTGAGTGAGTTAAAAATCCAACTACATGAATTATTGGATAAAGGATATATTAGACCAAGTGTTTTTCCACGGGGAGCACTCGTATTATTTGTTAAAAATAAAGATGGAAATCTCAGGTTGTGTATTAACTATCGTCAATTAAACAAAATGATGATTAAAAACAAGCATCCCTTACCTGGGATTAATGATCTATTTGATCAAGTTGGAGGAGAAAAGATATTTTCTAAATTGGACTTAAGATATGGTTATCACCAAATAAGAATAAAGGATGAATATAAAAATTAAACAACTTTTAGAACACATTATGGACATTACAACTTTGTAGTAATCCCATTTGGACTTACAAATGCACCGACAACGTTTATGTGATTAATGAATAGTATATTCAGTAAATACTTAGAAAAATGTGTCTTGATCTTTATTGATGATATAATAATCTATTCGAAGTATGAAGAAGAATATGAAAAACATTTTAAAATAGTATTGCAAACACTAAGGGAACATAAGCTATATGTTAAGTTCGACAAATGTGACTTTTATCAGAGGAAAATACAGTATCTGGGACATGTGATATCATAAGATGGAATTGTAGTGGATCCATAAAAGATTAAAGATATTATGGAATGAAATGTACCTAAAAATATAGAAAATATACGATCATTTATGGGAATTACATGTTATTACCAATGGTTTATTGAAGGATTTTCCAAAATTTCCTATCCCATTACATCATTGAAAAAAAAGGGAGTGAAGTTTATTTGGTCTAAAAGATGTCTAGACAATTTTGACAAATTGAAAGGCTTACTAACTACAATACTGATCCTCAAAGTGGATGATCCTTAGAAATATTTTACACTTTGTGTAGATTCTAGTAAAGAAGGATTAGTAGGAGTATTGTTGCAGGATGGACATATAATTTGTTATGAATATATGAAATTAAAGGAACATGAAGGTAATTATGTAACTCATGATCTTGAGTTAGCATAAATGATTCATGCACTAAAAATGTGGCGATGCTACTTAATTGGAAGAAAATTTGTATTATTAACGAATAATAGCACTATGAAAAAATTGTTTAGTCAACAAGATCTCAATGCATGACAAGCAATATGGTTAGCCTTTTTAAGTTAATTTTATTTTGAAGTTCAACGCATCGAAGGTAATGAAAATAAATTGGTGGATTCACTTAGTAGAAGAGATAATGCAATCTATGAGGTAATCATGAGTAAAACAAAAGATGATTTTAAGGAAAAAAATAAATCTACAAGCATAGGTGATATTGAATATGTCCAAAGAGTAGAAAAATTGTTGAAAAATGAAGGAGATTTGAATGGGACAGAATACGGTGTCGACAAGATGAAATATTAAGGTTCAAAAATAGAATATATGTGCCTAATTATATTGATTTAAAGTTGGTAATTTGAAATGAGATGCTTAAAAATCCATATTTTGGTGAGCGAGTGTATCAGAAAATGATAACAACACTGAGGAAACAATTGTGTTGGCCTAATATGAAGTCTAAAACAACTGATTGTTTATCTAAATGTTTAGATTGTCAAAAAATGAAGGTTGAATATCGACATCCAACTAGTTTATTATAACCTTTACCTATTCCAGAATGGAAATGAGAAATAATTTCTATGGATTTCATTACAAGTTTTCCAAAACCTCAAAGACAACAAGATTCTATTATGGTAGTAGTTGATAAATTAAGTAAGTATGCTCATTTAATACCTGTGAAATCTACCTATAAAAATATTAATATTGCAGAAATTTTCATGACAAAGACATTTAGGTTGCATGGAGTTCCTAAAATGGTTATTTCAAATAGAAATGTTAAGTTTACATCAAATTTCTAGAAGACATTGTTTGTAGGTATGGAAACTAATTTGAACTTTAGTACAAGTTATCATCCACAAACACATACAAACTGATTATTGAAAATAGTTTATGCATGTACATAAGGGATAAACCAACTAAGTGGTAAGAGTACCTACATTTAGTCGAGTTCGCATACAATAACAGTTATCAAGCCTCAACAAAAATGAGCCCCTTCAAAATTTATATGGCAGAAAATGTACAAGTCCCGTCAGTTGGGATAATTCAGTTGATCGATAATGATTGGACCAGAAATGCTCCAAGAAATGGAATAGATAGTCAGGAAGGTGAAACATAATTTAAAGTTTTCATAGGTGATCCAGATTATTTTCGACACGAAATGAGAGCGGAGAAATAATAAATAAATGCACAGAGATATCACGTATATCCAGTAATATAACATAAATATATCAAAGATGTAACCATAAACACAAAAATAAAGTAATACATAATTTCTATTAATGAAAGAAATGTACAGAGACTGTAAAAATACAGAGTGAAAGACTCACTAGAATGGTGGCAACTTATCTCTGAGAAGAGATCTGACGGCTACTCGTATTTGCAAGAAGATGATTACAATGAGGCTCTGAAGGTCTTTTTACAATAAATAGGAATGCCAAAATTCCTAGACATCCAAAAACCTAACCCTAGGATATTAAGTGTCAAAAGTCACGTGGGCCCCGTTGAGGTAAGTTAGTACATCAACTTCCTAGGGTCGTAACTTTTGCATACGATCTCCGTTTTAGGTGTATGATAGCTCATTGGAAAGGTATTGTCTAGGAGATTCATTTTGGGGGCTCAGTCATGCTTTTGGATATCATTGAGAACCTTGATCTTGAAAAACCTTCATTTAAGCCCTCAAAATGGCCCTGGAAGTTAAAACCTGCTAAAAATAGTAAATTGCCAAACTTGCCAAAAAACTGTTTTGAGCCAGTCAAAAAAGGTGGGTGGACACTAATATCCACCTAGATCAATCCTCCCTCCTTAGGAAGAAATGGTCTCCATTTCATTGAGTTCCCAGGGGAGAGGGAAAAGCGTTTGCTGGATCTGCATCTGGGTGAGCTGCTTGTATTGTTGGAGACGTCGCGCTGCTTAGTTTGTGGAAGTCTGTCATGAACCTTTTGAGGTTGAGGTTGTTCAACAAGTCGTGCTACATGAGAGGAAGGTGTGAAAAAAGAATCTTTGCGCTTTGTTGCAACCTTTTTGACTTTCTTCTGTTCGATAGAAGGTGTCGGGGGTGAGGCTGTAGTGGTTGTAGTGTCCTTCTGTCTCCCTTTTTAACAGATTGTGAAGAAGCTAAATTTTGCAGTATGAGACACTACCTTGTGACAATTTTTAGGTGGAACAATTGTTGGAACTACCTTTGGTATTCTGTAGAGATGACCTCCCAAAGTAACAATGACACTACGGGGTTGAGACTCATAAATAACATGGTGTCTCCACAGATATGGTTGGTCCAAGAGAACATCACAGACATCCAGTGGGGAAACATCACATAATACCTCATCCTTGAAGGGTTGGATGCCATATGACTATCAACACTATTGGTTGCCATGAAGATCTCGTCCTTGTCGAACCCACCTGATGTTGTATGGTTGTGGGTGTGGTGTTGTCGACAATCCCAACTGTTTGACGACCTCTACTGAGATGAGGTTTTTCTAGCTTCTGCTATCAACAATAAAATGCAACGGGGTCCCCTTCACCCACATCTGTGAATGAAAAATGCATTCCCCATCTTCATGATCTATTGGTTATTTTGGTTGAATTGCTACGGTCGCGACAATAGCAGTGGGGTCTACGTTAATGATCTGTCCTTTACCAGTATTTTCAGAATCAAATTCTGAATCAAGTTTTGGCTCCTTATCTTTGATCTCAGACACCAATGACTGTTTTGAGCGACATTCATCGGTGTTGTGCTAGGAGATTTTGTGGAAATCAGACCATTTTTCAGTGTCCTTCTTTGTCTTCCCGTGATCCTTCTTTTCCTCTGTCTTGGACTCGTTTTTGGGAGACTGTTTGTTAGGGACATCTTTGTCATACTTTGGTTATTCCGGATTTGCAAACCCGAATTCCCGTTTGTTATGGTGCTTAAATTTCTTCTCATTTTTAATAGCGTATCGATAAGCAGCACCGAGTAATGAGATGTCCAGAAAATCCATTTCAGTCTGGATGTATTTGTGTAGAGCCCCAAGTTATTTCAAAAACAGATGTCGCTCAGAGTCTTTGATACCCAACCTGGTGCGCAAGGTATGGAAGGTATTGGTGAACTCTTGAACTGCTTGGCCCCTCTCTTGCTACAGTATGGTCCATCTCAAGTAATGGTCTTCATAGTTTCCAATAGGATAATACTGTTCCTTTATCGCATCCATAAAAAAAATCCCAAGTGGGATCGACCCCATATATTCTAGACTCCTCTGTGGAACTTTGCTCCCAGTAAGTTTCCCACCAATGTTTGACATGAGGGAGAGCTTTAAGGAGTGCGAAGGTGATATTTTCTTTGTCAAAAAAATTGTGAACAGAGAAATAAACTTCTAGCAGAGTTAACCATTTTTCTAGGGCTTCTGCATCTATCTGTCCTTCAAATACAAGAATATCAAATTTAAATTGTACCTTGAAAGGCGAGGTGCCTCTAAAGTGGTTGCTTGATGAAGATGCACCTGATGCTATTGACAGACATTTAAGGATGTGGGCAAAATTCTCCAGTATTTCGTCCCTCTGTTGCGTGAGAGCTTGCTCAAGCAATAGATTGATAGGATCATATGCTCCATTGATTTTCTTTTAGTCCGCCATTGAGGGTTTCTTGGGTGTGAGAGAGCAATTGTCTTCAAGAGAGACAAGCTCGAGACCCAACTTGCTATACTTGGACCTCGTCGTGGACATGCACTGAAAAAAATGATCAAGAGTAGCCTACTCTGATACCACTGATCCAAATTATTTTTGGCACGAAATGAGAGCAGAGATATAATAAAGAAATGCACAGAGATATCACATGTATCCAGTAATATAACAGAAATATATCAGAGATGCAACAATAAACACAAATATACAGTAATACACGATTTCTATTAATGAAAGAAATGTACAGAGATTGTAAAAATAAAGAGTGAAAGACTCGCTAGAATGGTGGAAGCTTATCTATGAGAAGAGATTTGACGGCTACTCGCATTCGCAAGAAGATGATTACAATGAGGCTTTGAATGCCATTTTACAATAAACAAGAATGCCAAAAGTCCTAGACATCCAAAAACCTAACCCTAGGAGATGAAGCACCAAAAGTCATGTGGGCCCTCTTTGGGTAAGTTAGTACATCAACTTCCCGGGGTTGTAACTTTTGCATACAATCTCCGTTTTAGGCATATGATAGCTTGTTTGAAAGGTATTGTCGAGGAGATTCATTTTGGGGGTTCAATCATACCTTCAACTATTGTTGTAGGAAAATCTTCCTGCGGACAAGTAGATCGACCTCTAGAGCTTGACCTTAACCCTAGACAGAAAAATGCTTATCATGGACACTGACTTACTTTCAAATCTATCTAAGCCTAATTCATGAGAAGGAACGATAATATAAGTACCTTTTAATCAGTGTTTGTCCCTGCACGCTCCGAGTTGCGCTCCAATCCTTTCGCTCCTTGCTAAGGTCTGTGGACAAAACAAGATACGACCACTTCCTACTCTACTGACATTAGCTTGAAAACAGATCTATCAATAGATGATAAGTTCATGTAACATTAGACACAAACTAGAAAGAAACAGGCCAAGCTTATCATATTAATGAGAATGACGACAACAATGCTTACAATCGTAGATGCGAATGCGGCAGCTTTGTCAAATCCTCTTTGTCTAACCCTTGCCTGAAAGATCCACAACCTGGATGACAACAGCTTCAATGATTACTCTTCTTTGGATGACTGCAAGTTTCCTCCAAGATCATAAGTTTCACATGTTCAGTTCTTCCCCCTATTTACCACCATAGAGCTTGCTTATATAGGTTGGGAGGAGCCTAACCAGTTGAGTTATGTTTAGAATCAGTTGGAAACCTCCTCCTTGGGTCAGAGATATTTTGACAAAACCAAGAATTTGAGTTCAACCGCCTCCCAAACTCGAATGATTCTCCCCTTATTCTTCTCACCGGGCTAACAAGTTACCCATAATAGAGAGCGCTCCCTTAGAAGGGGCATCAGAGCGTTAGAACGCTCCTGAACAAGTCAAGGGAAGCGCCAGCGCTTCAAATCTGAGTAGCGCTTCTGCAAAGGGGTGGAGAAGCGCTACAATGCTTCTGAAGCATGGTAGAGGGGCGCCAGCGCTTCTCAGGCAGTTTTAGAGAAGCGTTCCCCTTCCAAACCCTTAATCAAGAAGCCCTCTTAGGTGTTAAGAGATGTTTGACCTCAGTGAACCAGTTTCTTCCTTCAAACCAAGTACATGAGATGTTTCAAGTGCCTCTTTAGTGTTGTCATTGTG